>JAPKLW010005892.1:0-19130 GCA_026898455.1 Plectranthus barbatus | reverse complement strand
CTTCCTTGCAACATTTATGGGTTGCTTAGTCGTTCTTGTTGGTGAAACTGGATTCCTTGCATATTGAACATTACGCTTATCCAGTTTCGAAGAAAGGTTTGGTTTTCTCTTGACAGTTTGTGTATACAGTTTACGAACTGTGTGAGCTTTTTGTCGAGGTACCGGTTTGGAGTCAGGTTTTGACCAACACTTGGTCTTCTCCTTTTGTCTAACTGACTCTTTGGATTTTACTCCTCCTTTCTCCAACACATTGCCTGAACTGAGTTTAGCTTTGACGAAGCCTAAAAATGTTTTCTCAGTTCCTGAGGTAGATGTATGTTCGCTCAAATTTTCTTCATGTTGGTGCTCCATAAATCCAGTTCCGTATTTATCGGATGGTTGTTTTTGAGCATTCAAAATTTCTTTTAATTTTATTGAGCTCTTTTTGAAAGTACATTCACATTAAACAGGCTCAAGTTTCTTCAAGGAGTCACATTTCTTTCAAACATTTTCAAAATTTTTAAGAAGTTTGGAATGTTCTAATTCCTAACTGATTGACCTCGTCCTTGCAACTTCATTGGTCAAAACTGAAATCTCTTATTTCAGTGAGGCATTTTCACTTGCTAAGGCATCTTTAATTTCATGAAATTTTTCAACCTCTTTTATAATGTTTTCAAGAGAGATGTCTTCTGAATTTGAGCGATAAAATTCAGAGCTCTCTTCAATGCATGTAGATGCTGGAGATAAGGGTAGAGGAGTTGTTACCATTATTTCGAGGTTTGAAGCATCGGCTTCTTCATCAATAACATCTCCATCAACAGCTACCATGAAGGCCAGGAGTGCTTCCTCATCATTTTCAACCTCAGACGTGTAGTAGCCGTCATCATGGTCTGGGATGTTAGGCACTTCAGTTCTGGAGTGCATTGCTTTGGCCACAACTTTTGAGGCTCTCCTCTTAAATACCTTCCTCGGTCTGTCTCTCTCCTCTTGAGAGACTAGAGGGCATTTGTATTTCAAGTGATCTGGATAGTTTCATTCATAGCACATGCGTGGCTCTCTTTTTGTAAACCTTTGCTCACTAGTCTGAGCTTCTTTTCCTTTAGCTTTGGCCTTCTCGAGAAGTATGGCCAAGTTCCTCATCTGTTCCTCCAGTTTGGCAATTGACAGGTCAGTTTCCTTCTTCTGGTTTGAGGTGGAGGTATCTTTCGCTGGAGAAGATTGATAGGTAGTTTTATTGAATTGCATTAGTTTCTTCTAACATCTTTGGAAGTCTCTATTTACGATGAATGCAGCGTCATCATTTGCTGCTGAATTCGAGGTTCTAGCAGCTTCATTCTTGTTTACAATCTGTATATCCCATTCATGGGCTTGAAGTTTGGCGAATAGCTCTTTGATTAACATTTTCGAGAGATCCATGGTTTTTAAGCTGGTGGTTTTAACAAACCAGTCTTCCTTTGGAATTTTTGAGAGATTTTTGGTATTCATGTCAGCCACACTCTCTTCTCTTGCACGACCCTTTAGCTCACTAACAATGGCACTGAACCTGGCTTCCATTTATTTGATAGTTTCACCAGGCAGCATTTAGAAGGATTCGTATTTGTCAACGCAGACTTGTTTCTTGTTGCGTTTCATATCTTTGGTTTCTTTAGTAAGCTCATTGATCCAATCTCATAGCTCTTTGGCGCTGTTGTTCTCTATGTCTTCGTCTATGAGAGATTCTGGAAGAGATTGCATGATCATTTCTTGTGCAATAGGGTCAAGCTGAGCCCGTTTCTTGTCTTCCAGTGTCTACTCTTCAGGTGTTTGATCGATGCTAAATCTGCATACAAATTATAGCAAAGGGCAAATAAATTTATAAGACAACCCAAGGGTTGGTCGATCCCACAGAGATAGAGCAACGATGGAGAATCATATACAGAACATGGTTCTCAGAACTTTTGTTTCGGCAAATCAAATTTGAGGTTTTTGGTTTTTCAAAAGAAATAATTAAAGAGGGAAATTCAAATAATAAAAAGCACAGATTCCAGGGAAATCTACCAATCTGATCAACTTGCAAGAATTAATATTCAAATCCATGAAACACAATTTTGGTGGAAAACCTTTTATTGTAGAGTTAATTCCTTGGTCGGGCAATTAAAACCTAAATTACTAATTAGTGATCTATCTCCTCTCGGTCTCAAAATACACCAATTAATCAATTTCATAAAGATCTAGATTTTCCAACAATTGAAATCTTCTTGTTCGGACAGATAATCAAAAGTATTAAACTCTTACTTCCTATTATCGATTTTCACCTTTCGGTCCTTCAATCAATAACTAAAACCTATTCCAATTTTCATCTCTCGATCCTTCAATTGAAAATAGATTTGAAATAAAATCAAAGAGTTTAAACCAATAAAAGGGTTTGAATAAATAAATCTAAACAAGCATCACAGATGGAGAAACCCTAGAACCTGTTTAGGGTTCTAGCCTAACATATTGAAGAAAAACATTGCAGGGAAACTTAAAGATTGCATTAAAAAGTAAAGGTTTAACAAATAAAAGTAAAGAGGAAATCTAACAAAACTTAAAGAAAACAGAAAATAAAGGTAAAAAAAACTGTAAAGGGGGAAGGTCTAAGATTAAAGGATTAAAGGCTAATAATTATGAGCTATTGAAGAGTTTATATAGAAGTAGGGTTGAGTCCTTGGATGGATATCTTCAAAAGGTATGATTTATTGCTTCCAAATTGATGTATATCTTGTTCCCCAAGCAATTCTCGCCCAAAATATGTGAAAATCCCGCAAAATCTCGCCAACCAGTCTGTCTCGGTCGAGATAGGCCTTGCCACGGCCGAAATGGATGCTTCTATCTTGGTCGAGATGGCTTTGATTTCGGTCGAAACAGAGACCGTTTTCGCCACTTCCGACCCTTCTGCGCAGTCTCACGGTTTTGGCCATAACTTTCGCGTCCAAACTCCGATTGACCTGATTCCAGTTGCATTTGAAAGATAACTCAAAGATCTTTCAAATGCCATGATCCATTAGCTCAGATTCCATCGGTGGAAGAATTTGTGACTGTTTCTTTGAACATCTGCTGCTTTCGGAACGGATTCTCCATTGGATTTGGCCTTAAACCTGCAAAATCTCACCATGACAAGCATAACACCCTCTAATATATACTCATGCTCAGTTTATTCAAGAAAACAAGTTAAAATTCATAAAAGAAAAGAAAAACAATGCGATAAGAGAGTAGAAAAACGAGCTTATCAGTGTTTTATCTACCATTTGAACACCTTGATCCTCTCCTCCGAGCCGGACATTAATCTTCTGAATCTTTAGAGGTCTATTCTTCAAGACTTATCCATCTCTGGATGCTGGCTCCTCAGTTGGATGAGGCACCTCTTCTTCCATATTGCGAACTTCTCTGGGTTGTACATGGGAAGACTTGGATAATTCATCATTATCTTTAGATAATCTGCTCGCTAAACAAACTTAACGCACAAAAAAATGAGAGTGTAAGGAAATATGGATCCGATCCTAAGCGACTCAAAGTAAGACAATCTGGAAAGACCGACCAGCTCTGATACCACTTGTTGGTCCCTGATCTGAGTATGAATAATTGTGCAGCAGAAATTTTACTAAGCAATTGCACTCTAAAACTGGGGGGTTAGGATTTATAAAAATTATGTTAGTCGAAAGTTTAATTGTTCAGTTTATAGATATACACTTCAAAACTTTAGAGAAGTGTTGAAGGTTTCAAAACTCAGTTGAAAACTGTGTATTGAGAGATATAATGGACACTTTAAATGAGACAAGATATTATTGTGGTTAGGATCCTTAACTCCTACGTCCACTCTTCGGAAATTAATCTGGTAATTCACTAAGTAATGAAGTATACACTCCTCACGATATATAGCCAATCACTGCGAAAGCCACCGTCCACAATAAACTGGATCACTCGCCCAGGTAGATGATATTCACTCCTTCTTCAGTTCCTCGAAGCCAGGTAAGCACCTTGAAGTCTTCTCAGAACTGGCGGTCGTCGGAAATGGATTGAGGACAAACCTTTATTCTCCTTCTTCAGTAAGTGGATGATTGCGTTCTTCCCAGAACATTCGAGAGTTGGCAATAGTTCGAAATAACCTATTCCTCCTCAGACAACCAGGCGGCTATGTTCTTACTTAAAAAGTAAGAACACCAATAAGAAAGACTAAATCGATTAGACTTAGTCCTCATGTGTTGATCACACGGTGAATCATAAATGATTCAGTAAGCAAGATAGCCTCGTGTTCACAGATTAACACACGGAGTAAATGTCGTTTGCTTATGAGCTTTGAATGCTATGAGCTTTAAATTCGGCAGAGTAATGGCGCTTATTTTATGATTCAGAGTAGTTATTTCTCTAGTCCTTCTGCTATTTAATGTTGAATATCTGAAAGTAGCCAATAGAGAAAATTTGAATGTTGTCGAATCAATTGCCATTCTTTTCTGTTGTAGCAGACCTGCTGCACTGCCTTTTCTGAACACTACCATTCTTTTGTAGAGGCAGTTTTGTCTCATATGTGTCAGACTTTGAACAACGTTGTATTGCAGTCATAACTGTGTGTATCTTTGTTCCTTATCATTGAGTCTTCAATACTCTTTAAGACTGCTAGGATCCTTGCTTTTCACGTGTTTTCTTTGGCGTAAAACTATGTTGGTCTGAAACTTTAAGCTCCTCTCGACAGTTTCTCTTTAAAAACTGTGTCCAAAGTTTTCATTGCTATTTCATCCTTGACAGTTTAAAACTGTATGCACAGTTTTCTCGCATTTTGCTTCTTGAACTGTCTTCACAGTTTTCCTCACATCTGATTTTTGAAATGTCTTCACAGTTTTCTTCATGATATGTGCATAAAATGACCTTCATTTCGGTATGTGAATGTGCATGTTTGTGGCCATTTTGCTCGCATATCTTATGTTTTTGTTGTTCTTTTGTTTTGTTTTCGTGTTTTTGTGTTTAGAATGGTGTAGGTTGAGTTTTGAGCATAAAACAACACTTTTGGTTGAGTTTTGGAGGCAAATCGTCCTAGTTTGGAGTCAAAGGAGGATAGGCTCGCCCAAGCGGAGCAGAGAAGGGAATTATCTGGAGTTCAGAGGTAGGGCTCGACCGATCGGAGCCTGGCTCGGTGGAACCATATGGACAGAGGGCTCGCTGGGCTGAGCAATGCAGGGTCGGCTGAGCCCCTGCCAACAGAGGGCAGGCTCGGACGAGCCAAGGTCTTGTTTGCTCGCCTATAAAAGGGGGATATCCGAGTTTGAAGAGAACTTTTGCCCATTTTTCAAATAATAACTAGAGAAATTCTCTCCCAATCCATCTTCCATTCACTTCTCATCCACATTCAAGGAGATCTAGGCCACATTCCTCCACATTCGATGAAGTTCAAGGAAGACCAAGGGGTAGATTGAGGACAAGGAATACAGTAGAGAAAGATCTGCATTTTACCTTCAATTTGTAATGGATTCTATTACTCTTTCTATTTTATTGAACGAAATTGAAGGTAAGAGGAGCTAAACCTTTATGTGAGTGTTGTTTGAATGGATGATTTTTTATATTGAGATTGAATGTTGATTGTTTACTTTCCTTTTAGAGCTTTAATTGCACTAGATCTTAATCCTTACCACCTAGGTGTAGGTAATAGCCAACCTAGGAGGTATTTGATATGAACAATGCAGCCAACACGCGGGTGGAATAGTCCCGAATAGTGTAGATTCATACGATTCTGGATCCAATCCCTGTGCGGAGATAGGTCGTAGGGCAATAATCCACGTTCTAGAAGGTGTGGTCTAGGATTCGAGAACGTGATTGTTTGAGAGTTCTAGTATCATCAACGGCTGGCTCACCGTGACAAGGGGTTGACTAATTGAGGGTGGATTGCTCAATCTTCTAGGGATTAAATAGGTTTACAACACGATTTGATCTCAATTGAACACTTTAGACATTCTTACAACACTCACACTTGTCTCATTGTTGCACTTGATACTCTATCTACATAAGCTGAGAGAATTGATTGATTTGATTATTGGAATTAGTTTGAAAATGATTAGAAATGTGCATTATTTCATATATGTTTAGTTTTGCTATGATTTTGCCTAGATAATTGACAATCAACGACGAAAGCTTTGTCTAGCTATAAACTTCTATGCAAGTAAATGGTAGTCTATAGGGCGAATCGAAAGGACCTTGGATTGAAAATTTAACTTGGTTTGTGTGTTGAATTACACGTGCATCAAGTTTTTTGCACCGTTGCCAGGGAATTCTTTTGAGTAGGCTTATAGATATTGTTGAAAGTTTGGAGAGTTGTAGGCTAGGTGTTTGATTAATTGCTTGTGTGAATATTTTTTTTAGTTCTTGTTTGAATATTTTTCTTGTTTTGTTTGTTTGATTTGTGTTGGTTTGGTAATTGGTTCTTGTGGAAGTTGTAGGTTGTTTATGATCACTAGGTCTAATGCTCGGGAGCTTGAAGAAAGGAAGTATCGTCAAAGAAGGGATAATATTGAAGTTGAGTTTGAGATGGATCACCGTGGTGAGGATACGGTTAGAATAGAACAGTTGGAGAGACAACTTGAATTAATGAAAGCAATGATAAATGAGAGGAACGGACCACATAGACCGTTACAAAATTTGTTTAGACCGCAAGGGGGACCGAAAACCGAAGGATTTCAGTTATGAGTGAATGCCACGCAGTTTGAAATCAAGCCACAGTTGGTACAAATGATTCAAAATAACCAATTTGGGGGGCATATGACCGAGGATCCAAATATCCACATTTCTAGATTCTTGGAGATCACGGATACGATCAAAATCAATCAAGTGCCCCAAGATCAAATAAGATTGCGGTTGTTTTCATTTTCCTTGCGAGATGGAGCTCGAAGTTGGTTTGAAGGGTTAGATAAATCCAACATTGCTACATGGGAGGAACATCGAGAGAAGTTCTTGTTCAACTTCTTTCCACCGAGTTTGACGTTGAAGAGAAGAGCCGATATAACGTCTTTTGGGCAAAGATATGATGAACCACTCTATGAAGCATGGGATCGATTCCGTGAGCTTCTTCGGAAATGTCCTAGGCATGGTCTCCCTCAAAGTCAACAAATTTGTCAATTTTATGGAGGTTTGGACTATGAGTCAAAGATGTTGTTGGATGCATCATCGGGAGGAGTGTTTCTTGATTTATAAGAAGAGGAAGCATGGAGATTGATTGAGCGGATAGCTGCTAATAGTAGTCAATGGTCAAGAGGAAGGATGGAATATAAGGCAGTGAAGACGGTGAGAGAAAGGAGAGACAGAAATCTTACGAGATCAAATGGTTTCAATGCAAGAAAAAAGGAGATGTTGATGTGTGAGTACGAAAGAAAGGGTGATGAGTATGTAAGAGATGTATATACTATGGAACATAATTGGATGAGACATCAAGAGATTGAGTGTGAGCCATATAGTGGGGAAAATTTGTATAATACATGGCATGAGCCGAGTTTATCATCACAACCTTGGTGGAATGAACCGAATAGCTTGTATTTGGAGGAGAAAGAAAGGATGTCGGAAGTAAAAGGAGACATAGAGAGGAAGTGTGAGGAAAATGAGGACTTATTGGAAGACATCAAGTCAGAAGTATCTTGTATAGTACATCAATTGAAAAGAAAGGAAGAAAATCGGTGTGAAGGGGCATGTGGAGCCATAACAACTAGAAGTGGGTATGTTTATGAAGGACCAAAGCAAGGGGCACATGAAGGTGAAAAGGAGAAGACCGATGGGGGAAGTAGGAAGAAAGTTACATTCAAAGAAGTAGAAGAAGTTATACCAAAGGAAGTAAAGGGACAAGAAGTAACGGTGGATAAGCCTTCGGAGAAAGAATCTATTCCTCCTATGCCCTACCCTCAATGGTTTGAGAAGAGTAGGAAGAATAAGAAATTTGCTCGATTTCTTGAACACATGAGGAAAATCCAAATAAATCTTCCTTTATTAGAGGTTTTACAAGAGATGCCGGGGTTTATTAAGATGTTGAAAGAAATGTTTACTCAAAAGAGTAAATACGGCATTGGAAATTATGAGACGGTTAATCTTTTTTAGGAATGTAGTGTTGTGATTTAAAGGAAGATGCCATTCAAAAGGCAAAATCCGGGAAGCTTCACTATTTCATGTATAATTGGTGGAATTGAAGTAACACGGGCTTTGTAGGAGATAGCATTAATTTAATGCCTTTATCCTTTTCAAGAAGTTGGAAATAGGGGAGATTAAGCCAAAAACGATGACACTTCAAATGGCAGACCGGTCTTTATCATACCCAAAAGGAATTGTGGAAGATGTTTTGGTCAAAGTGCGAGATTTTATATTTCCGGTGGATTTTGTGGTACTTAATATAGAAGATGATGGAGATGTCCCTTTGATTTTGGGCCGACCGTTCTTGTCTACTGGTGGAGCCTTGTTCGACATGAAACATGGTCAGTTAACTTTTCAGTTGATGGAAGGAAGATTACATTCTCTTTCCCGGAAGCTATGAAGAGAAGTATGGAGGACGCGAACGAGGAGAACTGTAATTTGGTGAAAATTGTGCAACCTCCGAATCTTGAGCAAGGAGAAGGACGTGAGCCGTTAGAAGAAGTTTTACAAAACTCATACTATATGGAGAATATGGTTGAGGAGAACAAAGAAGTAAGGGAAGATATGGTGGAGTATGTTCGAGTGTTGGACAATTTTCCTATTGACCCATTACATGGAGAGGTGAGATTCTTGGAATTAAGAACAAAAGAAGAGGAAGATGAAGCTAAACAAAAGAAGATAGAGATGAAGAATAAAGCACCGAAGGTGGAATTGAAGAAATTACCGGATCATTTGAAGTACTCCTTTTTAGGTGAAAATGACACATATTTGGTAATCATCACAACCGGATTATCGAGGTGTGAAGTTGAGAAATTGCTCCGGATGTTGAGGATTCATAGGTCGGCCATTGGATGGCAACTTTCAGACATCAAAGGAATAAGCCTAGCCATTTGCATGCACAAGATACTTTTGGAAGAAACATGCAAGCCTAAACGACAACCTCAAAGGAGGTTGAATCCCATGATGCAAGAGGTGGTGAAGAAAGAGGTGTTCAAGTTGCTTGATAATAATATCATCTATGCTCCAAGTGATAGTGAGTGGGTAAGCCCCACACACATGATGCCAAAGAAAGGGGGATTCGAAAAGGTAGTAAAGGAAAATGGAGAAGAAGTAATGGAGAGACCAACAAAAGGGTGGCGGTTTTGTATTGATTATCGTGCTTTGAACTTAGCTACTCGCAAAGATCATTTTCCTTTACCATTTATTGACCAAACGCTTGATCGTCTTGCAGGGCATTCTCACAATTGTTTCTTGCATGGTTATTCTGGTTACAATCAAATCATGGTGGCGCCCGAGGATCAACACAAAACTGCCTTTACATGCCCTTATGGGATTTTTGCTTACCGGCGGATGCCATTTGGTCTTTGTAATGCTCCAGCTGCGTTTCAACGTTGCATGATGGCTATATTCCATGGGCTTATTGAATAGATTATGGAGGTATTCCTGGATGATTTTTCGGTTTTTGGAAATTTCTTTGATGCATGCTTAAAAAAATTAGAAATTGTTCTTGCTCGATGTGAAGAAACTAATCTTGTTCTAAACTGGGAAAATGTCATTTTATGGTTTGTGAAGGAATTGTGTTAGGTCATAAAATTTCGAGTAGAGGTTTAGAAGTAGATAAGGCTAAGATTTGTGCTATAGAACAACTACCAATTCCCAAGTCGGTGAAAGGTGTAAGGAGTTTTTTAGGGCATGCGGATTTTATAGGAGGTTTTTTCAAGATTTCTCTAAGATAACTAAACCGTTGTGTTGTTTGCTTGAAAAATATGTGCCATTTGTTTTTGATGAATCATGTGTAAATGCTTTTGAGAAATTGAAAAAGGCTCTAGTGACTGCTCCGGTTCTTATTTCACCTAATTGGAATGAAGAGTTTGTGTTGATGTGTGATGCAAGTGATGTTGCACTTGGGGTGGCTTTAGGACAAGTAAGGGAAAAAGTGTTTAGAATAATTGTTTATGCTAGTAAGACGTTGAACTCGGCTCAATGTAATTACACTGTCACTGAGAAAGAGTTTCTAGTTGTGGTTTACGCATATGATAAGTTTCGTGCTTATTTGGTTGGAGCTAGGTCGATTGTATATACGGATCATGCTGCTATTCGATATTTGTTTAAGAAACCCTGATGCAAAACCTAGACTCATTATGTGGATTTTATTATTACAGGAGTTTGATATAGAAATTAGAGATAGGATAGGATGTGAGAATGTGATTGCTGATCATTTGTCTCGATTGGAGGATTCAGTTAATGTAGATATAGATGACCAGTGCATTAATGATAATTTTCCGGATGAGCATGTCTTATATGTGGCACATAAAACTCCATGGTATGCTGATTTTAGTAATTTCCTTGTTGCCGGAGTTTTTCCTCCTGATTTAAAACCCCATCAACGGAAGAAGTTCCTTAAAGATGTGCGGTTTTATTATTGGGAGGAGCCTTTCTTATTTCGTAGATGTACAGATGGAGTCATTCGGAGATGCGTGCATCAAGGAGAGTGGAGACGAATAATGGAGGAATGCCATGCATCGGAAAGTGGAGGGCATTTTGCTGCTAATAGAACGACATTGAAGGTACTAATTTGTGGTTTTTATTGGCCTTCTATTTACCGCGATTGTATGAATTTTGTCAAGGCTTGTAATAGGTGTCAAAAAATAGGATCGATAACCCGTAGGGATGAGATGCCTTCAAAACTCTTTATTGAAGTTGATTTGTTTGATGTTTGGGGGATTGACTTTATGGGGCCATTCCCTTCTTCTTGCGGGTATCAATATATTTTGCTTTCTGTTGATTATGTATCCCGTTGGGTGGAGGCTTGTCCGACTGTTACTAATGATGCTAAGGTTGTGTTGAAATTTCTGCAAGGTTTAGTTACACGTTTTGGAATCCCAAGAGACTTAGTGAGTGATGGGGGAAGTCATTTTTGTAACAAAATGTTGGAAAATTTGTTAGCAAGATATGGAGTGAAGCATCGGATAACTACTCCGTATCATCCTCAAGCTAATGGACAAACTGAGCTTGCTAATAGAGAAATCAAAAATATTTTAGAAAAGACGGTGGCTTCTCGGAAGGATTGGTCTAAGCGTTTGGATGATGCTTTATGGGCGTATCGCACGGCTATAAAAAACTCTGATTGGTATGTCACCGTATCAATTGGTGTTTGGGAAGTCATGTCATTTGCCGGTTGAGTTGGAACATAAGGCATATTGGGCATTGAAAATGGTAAATGTTGACTGGAGAAAGGCTCAAGGGAAGCGAGCTATGCATTTGAATGCAATGGATGAATTTCGGAATGAGGCCTATGAAAATTCAAAGATTTACAAGGAGCGTCAAAGAAATTCCTTGATTTGCATATTAGAAGTAAATCTTTTACCCTTGGTGATTTTGTGCTTCATTTCAATTATCGGCTAAAGTTTATGCCCGGTAAGTTTCATTCGAAATAGTCGGGCCCTTTCATCGTACAACAAGTTTTTGACAATGGAACTTTGGAGTTGGCACGTGAGAATGGTCCCTGTTTCAAGGTGAATGGCCATCGGGTTAAACCCTATTATGTTAATAATGGACCTTGTATGGTTTTGGATGTATCTTTTGTGAATTGAGAGGAGAAGTCGAGCTATCGACGTTAAAAAAGCGCTTGTTGGGAGGCAACCCAACTATTTTTCTTTTATTTGTTTTATATTCTCTCCTAGATAGTGTTCATAATGTTTCTTGTTTGTTGTTAATCACTTGATTTACATGTGCTAGGGGGACATCCGCAGGATAGGATGGAGTGATGCTTCACAGTCTACCTTTTACAAACTTAGTCTCACTTGACTAAGTTTGGGGGGAAGTGTCGGTAGTCGGTGATATCGTTTACTCTATTCCTCTATCTCTTTACTTTGCTTTCTAGTTTAGTTGGTTTATATTGAATAATGATTTGATCTTCGATCAGGTTGTATAATGATTTGATCTACTTTTTGGATTTGGATGCGGATTGGATGTTTGGATTTTTATGGTTATGATATGTTTTGATGGATTATTAGCGAGCTTACATGATTTAATACTTTCTATTTGGCATGGTTTGTGGATTGTTGAATGGTTTGGTATGTATGGTGAGCTAGTGGATAGTGTCTTATCATTGTTGATTATGGTTTGTGGAAAGTTTGGTGGAAATGAGAGCTTAATTGGTTTGTTTTATGCTCAAACGTTTGGTGGTGTTTGTGTTGATTTAGTAGGTACAAATAAGGCATGGGAGAACGGTTCGATCGTGGCTACCAATGGGTAACGCATTCTATCGTTTCTCTTGCCAATTGTTCATTGCATTTAGATTGTTTTTAGGATGTTGTGTGCTTGTGTGTGTGTGTGTTGAACCCAAACAAGAACTTGAGATTGGACCATGATTGACTTAGTGGAGCTTGAATTTTGTCTCAACCAATGATAGGGCGGAATCTTGAAGTCAATGCATGTTTGAGTCTTACTTTTGAATTGCCGAGTTTTGTGTGTGGTTAATGTGTTGGACTTGACAAAAAGCTGAGAGTATTTGAGCCATGATATTGTCATATCTTGTTCGTTTGAGAGAGGCGAGATTGAGAGTGAAAAATCTAGAACTTGCATCTATTCTCTATCTATTTGGCATGAGTTTGGTGACTAGAAAATGATATTAGGCCATCGATTCTTAGTCCTACCTTGCACATCGGGAGTATAAGGTGGATTATCTTGATCATTTTTTGCCATTCATATCTTTGACCCCGTGATTGAACTTATTTGGAGATATTTTTTTGATCTTATTAGGACCAAATTCGGGGAAAAAGAGTGTATGAGGGTGAATAAGGTGTTGTGAGTTGGGTTGGGAATTGATTGGATTCGTGATGATTGAAAAATATTGAGGCATGGATATTTTGAAAAAAAGAATTGATTTGAATCCTAGAAAATGAGGCACCAACAAAAATTTTGGATGCAATTGTGTGAAAAAGGAAGAGAGACACCATGAAATGTATGAATGATGGTGTTAGAAAATTAAAAAAAACAAAGAGAAGAAAAGTGATGTAACAGAAAAGAAAAAAAGAGAGAGAAGTGTTGTGAAAACAAATAAGCCTTGGGTATTGAAGTGGTTCGAAGGAAACAAGTTTGGGGTTTTGGGAGATTGAGAAGTTTAGTCACTATGGCCCAAAACCACCTACCATTTAGTAAGCCACGTTACAACCAAAAACAAAGACTTTCTTGATTCTAGAAGCCAACTCGTTGTAGTATAGTGGTGAGAATGGATGCAAGCCTATGGAAATTGAGCTCAATATCTTGTGATAGAGTGATTCTCATCATCCCTAAACACGTGAGGGAGTGCTTTCGTTTCTTTATCCATATTTGATGAGTGGTTCAAGTCCTTTATCATTAACCGTGTTAGAAAGTTAGGTGATAATCTCGTTTGATAAGAGCATGCTAAGGTAATCAAGATGAGCTGTGAGGTAATTTCATGAGGTCAATTGATTGCTTTACTTTATTTTGATTGAGGACAATCAAAGGTTCAAGTTTGGGGGATTATGATATGTGTGTAAAATGACCTTCATTTTGGTATATGAATGTGCATGTTTGTGGCCATTTTACTCTCATATCATATGTTTTCGTTGTTCTTTTGTTGTGTTTTCGTGTTTTTGTGTTTGGAATGGTGTAGGTTGAGTTTTGAGCATAAAACGACACTTTTGGTTGAATTTTAGAGGCAAATCATCCGAGTTTGGAGTCAAAGGAAGATAGGCTCGCCCGAGCGGAGCAGAGAAGGGAATTTTCTGGAGTTCAGAGGCAGGGCTCGGCCGAGCGGAGCCTGGCTCGATAGAGCCATGTGGACAGAGGGCTCGCTGGGCCGAGCGATGCAGGGTCGGCTGAGCCCCTTCTAACAAAGGGCAGGCTCGGCCGAGCCAGATCGCAATTTCTGGCGGTTTTGACGGTTATCAAGCCATCCCAGGTGAGCCGTCTGAGGCTTGGGCGAGCCAAGGTCCTATTTGCTCGCCTAAAAAAGGGGAATTTCCGAGTTTGAAGAGAACTTTTGCCCATTTTTCAAATAATCACTAGAGAAATTCTCTCCCAATCCATCTTCCATTCACTTCTCATCCACATTCAAGGAGATCTAGGCCACATTCCTCCACATTTGGTGAAGATTAAGGAAGACCAAGGGGTAGATTGAGGACAAGGAATACAATTGAGGAAGATCTACATTTTACCTTCAATTTGTAATGGATTCTTTTACTCTTTCTATTGTATTGAACGAAATTGAAGGTATGAGGAGCTAGACCTTTATGTGAGTGTTTTTTGAATGGATGATTTGTGATATTGAGATTGAATGTTGATTGTGTAGGGTTTTAACGTGAACCGAATCACCAAAACCAAACTGAACCGGATCGATCTATGGATATTGCTCACAATTAAATTTCTCAAAACCCTAGCATGCTCCTATGAATTAGATACAAGATTGTGGATTGAGAGATTACCGTAAATCCGTAGTGTCTGTACCGATCTTTTGCGTTTGAATTCCAAGAACCAATTCAACCACGCAATTCGATTTAATCTGCGGAAACAGAAATTAGAACCCTAATTTCTTGATTAAATTCGAAAAACAGAAAGAGAAGAGAAGAGAAATCTGTTCTCCAGATCAGGTCTTCAGATCTGTATCCCGGTGCTGGTCAGATCTACTACTGGTGAGGACTCCGTAGATCTGTGGCTTGAGTAGGACCAGAATCGAAATTCTCCTCCTTCTCCCTTGAAAACGGCCCCCACTCTCTCTCTTAGGTTTAGGGTTTTTCAACTCAGTTGCAACTTATGAGAGAGAGCTGTCTATTTATAGACCTAGGGTTGGAAACCCTAATGGGCCATTTTGGGCTCAATTCAGCACACTTGTTGGGCCAGACCTGGGACCTAATGCAAATAATAAAGTGGGCCTATAAATTAATTAATTATCATGTCCACAACCCAGGACACAATTAATTAATTAATATTAATTCTTTTTCACCACAGAATTAATATTGACCTACCCCTTTATTACCACGTTGTGAGAACGGGTTGCATTAATTGAGAATCCCCATATTTAAGGTTACCGAACATCCATTATTTAATCGGAGCCTCTGACAAGCTCTAACTACAATTAATTAATATCTTATTATTCTTGAGTAGTACCACACAAACCTTATCACTCGTGCCTGAACTTAATCAGCCTGCAGGACTTTGGCACGATGAATGTTATTGAGCTCCTCAGGGAATGTCCCCATCCTATTACTCGGATATGGTTACCTAAGTTCAGTCTCAGGCGGTACTACACGAACTGCTGTTACCAAAGATGCGGATATACAAGCGCGCTGTGTTGGCTCTCCACCATGGCAAGTCAAAGCAACAGTCTACCCGTGCAAACCCCTGAACCTTCGTTAGGGTTTGGACTCAATCAATATAACGAGATCTTTTATTCGCTGATGTCATACAGACGAATATATCTCACTGCGGTCCATCAATACGCCACCTCTGCGTACCAGCATGTCAAGTAACCAAGACAGACTACTTATTCCGACAATGCCGCAGCCATCCGGACAGACGTATCCTCATACGGTGTCTCGGCTGTGATCATGTTTATGTCTCACTAGGTCAAGTGATCATACTATCTTCTGCGATCTACAACACGCCGTATGATCGTCCCTATCGGTGAGACAAGAGGATACCATTGTTCATACATGTACGATTGTTAACAGATAGGAGAAATAAACCGTTGTATACACATTGTAATAAATGCTTTCAGTATACAAAACCCATTAGATTGTTTACTTTCCTTTTACAGCTTGAATTGCACTAGATCTTAATCCTTACCACCTAGGTGTAGGTAATAACCAACCTAGGAGGTATTTGATGTGAACACTGCAGCCAACACGCGGGTGGAATCGTCGCGAATAGTGTAGATTCATACGATTCTAGATCTAATTCCTGTGCGGAGATAGGTCGTATGGCAATAATCCACGTTCTAGAAGGAGTGGTCTAGGATTCGATAACGTGATTGTTTGAGAGTTCTAGTATCATCAACGGTGGGCTCACCGTGACAAGGGGTTGACTAATTGAGGGTGGATTGCTCAATCTTCTTGGGATTAAATAGATTTACAACACGATTTGATCTCAATTGAACACTTTAGACATTCTTACAACACTCACACTTGTCTCATTGTTGCACTTGATACTCTATCTACCTAAGTTGAGAGAATTGCTTGATTTGATTATTGGAATTAGTTTGAACATGATTAGAAATGTGTTTTATTTCATATATGTTTAGTTTTGCTATGATTTTGCCTAGATAATTGACAATCGACGACGAAAGCTTTGCCTAGCTATAAACTTCTAAGCAAGTAAATGGTAGTCTATAGGGCAAATCGAAAGGACCTTGGATTGAAAATTTAACTTGGTTTGTGTGTTGAATTACACGTGCATCATTTCGCATATTGCTTCTTGAACTGTCTTCACAGTTTTTGGCGGTTGTCTTCTCTCGAACCATTACAACTCGTTATCATGTACAAGGATTACACGAAGTAATAACTCTAGAACCTAAACTTTGGTATACAGTTTTGACACATCAAAACATCAAATTTAAGGTGAGATTTCTATATCAACATCTAATATATCTGCATTTTAATTTATTTAATATTAATTGATTTTAATTGTACTTATTATATTTGAAGAAATCAAAATAATGAAAAAAATATATATGTGAACTCTGTATATTAATAAGTTACTTGATAAAAGAGATTTTATTTTATGATGATGAAAAATATATCTTTGTCTAATACTTTTTCGAAAAATTGCAATGAAATTTTAGAGAAAATAAAATAATGATTAAGAAAATATAGATAGTTTTACATCACTCAATGAATTGTAATGTTTTGTAAGATTTGAATAGAATATACTAATATCTTGTTTCACATATATTGCTTAATTCTTAATAGGATTGTGTAGAAACTTAACAATCATATAAAATTATACTAATAAAAATTTTATAATATAATTTTGATATAATTAATATATAAACTTTATTTAAAAATTTTGCATCCGCCACTTTCCCAAATATATTAAGAATTCATTTTAATTCCTCCATTCACATAACCTCAAATTAAATGGGTAGATTTCAAAAAAAATTCATTCCCTAATTTAGAAACTCTTAAAATTTCTCTTTTTTTTTTATTAAGTAATTATATAATTTGTGGTTTGGATATTGATATCAACTATACAAAAGAAATCGTACTCCAGCAGCAGGAGGTGAGAGGGAAAAAAATGGAAGACACGTCAAAACAGTCGCTTCTTTCAATTCCACCAATTCACGGCGAAGCAACGTCGAAGAATCCGATTACAGATGCCGGTGAAGACATTCTTCCAATCACCGGTGCGCGTGAGTTCTTGAATGCATTTGCGGAGGAGTCCAAAAAGCTGTGGTATTTAGGCGGCCCCGCCATCTTCACCACCCTCTGCCAGTATTCTCTCGGCGCCGTCACACAGACCTTCGCCGGCCACGTCGGCACCCTCGACCTCGCCGCCTTCTCCGTCGAGAACTCCGTCATCGCCGGCTTATCTTTCGGCGTCATGGTATGCATCATCATCAACTATTTTAACTTTTTGAATATGATGTGTGTTGAAAACTCGGATTTGAATGGTGCAACCAAACAGCTGGGAATGGGAAGCGCGCTCGAAACACTATGCGGGCAAGCTTATGGCGCCGGGCAGATCGAGATGCTGGGCATTTATATGCAGAGATCTTGGGTTATTCTTCTCTCCACCGCATTCCTGCTCATGTTCCTCTACATCTTCGCCTTGCCTCTTCTGCGACTAATCGGCCAAGACGAGGATATATCAGTCGCCGCCGGGAGACTTGCTGTGTGGATGATTCCTCAGCTGTACGCGTACGCGATGAACTTCCCTATAGCCAAGTTCCTGCAGGCGCAGAGCAAGATCATGGCCATGGCCTGGATCTCCGCGGCGGCCTTTGTGCTGCACGTCTTGTTCAGCTGGCTACTGATGCTGAAACTGGGGTGGGGAATGGCGGGCGGGGCGGTGGTGCTGAACGCGTCGTGGTGGTTCATAGTGGTGGGGCAGCTGGTATACATATTCAGCGGGACATGCGGCAGAGCGTGGACGGGGTTCTCATGGGGGGCCTTCCATAATCTCTGGAGTTTCGCCAGATTATCTCTTGTTTCTGCTGTCATGCTCTGGTTAGTCTTCATACATACTTCTATATTAATGCTTCTTCCACCTTGGAGTATTCCTCCATCTTCCAGTCAATTAATCACGTATTGATCAGATACGAAAATTAATACTCATGTAGTGAAAATAAAATTTTATTAGTGAATGTAAAAAAATTATTATTTAAAAAAATGCGACTAATATAACGGGACAAACTAAAAAAATACGAGACAAATATAGCAGGAGGACGAAGAGAGTATTATTTTCGTTAGCTTTTGACACAATAATAATTACACTAAATTTAAAAAATTAATATTTTATTATAAACTCTTTATCTATTTTCTACTTTGGATAATGAAACCAATAAATAAGATATTCGAAAAAAGAAAAAAAATAAATCCAATAAGGTGGGATGGACACAGTATTAGTTAGATATTTTCAGCTATTTATTGTACTTCACATTAGAAAGAAAGTTTACATAATAGTTATTTATTGGAGTTTTATCGATCTAGGACCCGAAAGATATTTTAAAACTAATTATCTCCGTATCACAAAAATTTGTACTTTATGCGACATTAATAATATGCATTGCATCTTCTTTAGCCATCCACCTGTAAATCCAATTTTTTATTTAATCTAAAGGTCAATTATAATTTTTATTAGATGTTTATTCTAATTAAAGTTATTTTAACTTGTCTAATCACTATATATTTTAAGTATAATACATAGAGTAATCAAATATAAAATAAATATGTTTTAATTTATACTATTAACTTTTACAAATAAATGGTATAAATTTATTTTTATTTCACATAAATTATATATATATATATATATATGATGAGTTATGTAAAAACTTTTTTCTGTGAATAAAC
>JAPKLW010005891.1:0-19142 GCA_026898455.1 Plectranthus barbatus | reverse complement strand
TTCCCAATATACCAATCATAATGCTTTTATGTATACAATTCCAACAAGGAGGAATAAGGTGGAAAAATTAACCGAGCAGCTACAGAGGATGGATGGTGAGCTTGAGTTGATAAAAGAGGATCTGGCGCTTTCTAAGAAGGATTTGGAGGCTGCTAAGGAGGAAATCAGGGAGTTGGAGCAATCTCTGTCCCTATCTGCTGAACTGACTATTCAACAAACGACCGAGCAGATAGCCCAGATAATCAATGCCATAACTACAAGTAGGTGAAGCTTAGCCAATACTGCTATAATGATTTAAGTGAAGGAAGAAATCCTAGAGAAGGTCAAAGCTGACAAGTAGAAGGTAAGGGAAAAGGAAATTTAGTGCATGCAGGAAGAAGATTACCTTGCCAGGGTACAACAAGAGGTTGAGCTAAAACTGAAAGCTGAGGAGGAGCAACATAGACTACAAGAAGAACAAGCTCGATTACAGAGAGAAGCTGAGCTCAGATGAATAGAAGAGGAAGCTGAGCTCATCAGGCAACCAGAAGAGGCTGACTGTAAGAGCAAAGAAGGGGAAGAACTCATTAGGAAGCAAGAGGAGAGGCACAAGGCTGTTGAAGAGCTTGCCAGGCTAGAAGAAGAAAGAGCCCTGCTTTTGGCAGTTGCATCCATAGTGCCTGATTCCTCCATTCATGTTTTCCAGTGGTGATGCTGTGCCCGTGCAATGATGAACCAGATGCAAGCTCACTTCTAGAACCAGATCGATGAGCTCAAGGCAAGGTTCGAACACGAAGAAGCTAAAACTTCCGAGACCTTAACATCTGTAAAGTCCATTTTCTCAACCCTCCTTGATATTGTCACAAATGGGGAAGAGCAAAGAAAAGAAAGAACAGAGGATGAGGGAAGAAACAGAAGAGAAGAGGAGGTATGAGCAACTCAATATGCGATTGGAGCTTGTCTCGAAGCTGAGTGGATCTACACCATCTTCATGTGATCCTCCTCATCCATAATCATAATTTCTCTGGTATTATGTTGTTGGCGTACTTACTTTTTGCAAGTTTATCTTTCTGACTATCATTGTACATGTATTCTCCTTTATCGTTAATGATAGTCTGGAAACTGAATTTGGGCAATCACTCATTGACTATTCCTCTCCCTCTTTCTTTCTAAGTTTTAACCTGGCTGAACTCACTTTCTCTAAGTGTGAGCAGCAAAACTTATTTTTCACTCTATTGGTTTAAATTAGAAGTGTCTCTCTAATCAGGGGGAAGACCATGTAGAGTAGGTCCGAAGTAAGGACACGTATACCGAGTAGTGTCGTTGTAAACTCAGTATGAAATGCTTCCTTTTCTTTCGGACTCTAGCAAGTAGTTTTGATGATATCAAAAAGGGGAAATTTGTTAGAAACTAAGTTTTAGTTCCCTCCTTAATTTGATGTTTTGATATGTCAAAACATATTTTAGCACTAAGTTTCTAGAGTTCTATCTTGTAATTCTTGTATAGGATTATTTGAGTTGTAATAGAACTTAGGTGCTGCAGACCAAGCAAAGGAGATGCTCGAGACTTGAAGTGTTCGTGCATGAAACTTGGTTTCACTATGTATGGCTAATGCCTATACTGAGTTTGGGTACTCAGTATAGAGCATACCATACTGACTTATGAGAAGTAAGTATGAGGGTTGCCCATACTTGTAGGGTTTGAGTCTACGATGGACAACACGAGTTGCCATTATTAATTTCTTGACAAGGATCGTTCTTAGGGTACCAAGAATAAATTTCAATTAAACAAATCATGCGAACCTATGCATGCTCCTACAAAATTAATTGCAGAGGATGGATTAGAGAATACCTGATTTCACCGTTTGATCTACAGATCTAGATCGGAGCCAATAATGATGAAATAGATCTGGATCTGAATCTTAACGCCGACGATGATTAGTTGTTCCTACAGATCTGATCTTCTGATCTGTTCCCTTGCTCCTTGGAAATCTGGTGAGGATTATCTACCAAGTTGAATCCAAGATCTGGAGAAATCGATCAAGTTCCTCCCACCGGATCAGCCGCCGCCGTTCTCTCTCAATTATACTGAAAAACCCTACTTTTCACAACTTAATGATCTGATAGATAGAATGCCTATATATAGTGTTAGGGTTTTGAGAAACCCTAACCCTAATGGGCTGTGAGCAATTAATGGGCCAGACCAGGGATCAGATGCAAATAATAAAGTGGGCCCTCTTTATTAATTAATCCTTCCTTGTTCAACCCAGAACATAATTAATTAATAAAATATTATTTTAACCTTCACCACGGTAACAATGCTGACTCGCCCCTTTATTACCACGTTATTAGGAACGGGTTGCACCAAACTAACATGATCCACATATTTAAGGCTTTAGACACTCATTAATTAATTTGGCTTATGACAATCAACCACAATTAATTAATCTCTTATTTCCTGAGTAATACCACTCACTCCTTTTCACTTATGCCTGAATTAAATAATTCAACCTGCAGGGTTTAGCATAATGAACCTTGTGAACTCCTCAGGGAATGTCACCATCCTGAAACGGATATGCTTACCTAAACGTCCAGACTAAGCAGGCCACACACAAATTGCCAACACCCAAAATACGGGTATAAGAGTACATGTAAGACTCGCCACCATGGTAAATCAAAGTGCGGTCAATCTGTGTGTGCCCCTTATCCTTCAGTTAGGTTTAAGATCATAGGAAGTATGTTAGGGATCTGGCTCATTCATATGTCAATGAGAATGGCACATCCCACTGTTGATCCCATCAATACATAACCATGTACTGACACATTAAGTAGCTAGGATAAGCCCACTTATGAACCGATGTGCCGCAGCTTAGACCGACAGCCTATCCAGGGACCGTCTCAGCTGTGATACTGTTTATATCTCGCTAGGTCAAACGATTCATATGATCCTCTGTGATCTCCTACACACCATATGATCATCCCTATAGGCGAGATAATAGGATATTATGGTTCGTTGTATGTTTGTTCTATCAGACAACGAATATTGTTGCAGCAACATATATGAAGACCAGTGTACAAAACACTTATTCATATATGCTTTCAGTATATAATCCCAACAATCTCCCACTTATACTTAAAGCATAATACCATTGCTTTACCAAAGTATTAAGTGTGTCTATACTGTCAATCACTCCCACTGCATTCACGTCACCTCTTGTCACGATTTCTCGTATGATGTGATCCACACATCCTATATGTTTCACCACCTTGTGAGTCTTGGGTTCCTTTGAGTTTGTCATTGCACCAATATAGTCACAATTCCTTGTGATTCAATTAGGCAAACTCAGAACACACACCTCTAGAGGATGGCATCGGAGCTATACTGCTTCTTGCGAAGCTAATGAAGCTGACAAAAACTCAGCCTTCATACCGGAATCCGCAACACACTTCTGTGCTAGATTCCTATAACTCCTCCTCCAAGGCCAACACATAGTTAGAGGTCGATTTCCTTTCCTTATGATCCTCCTGGATATCCGATGTCATTCAACTCACAAAGCTCATTCATTAACCAATAAGCCTATCCAGAGTTGAACTGATATCTGTTTAACATGCTTATAGCATTACAGATATCTAACTTCGTTCATTTACAATATAGAAAGATAACAATCTTTCTTGCTATGAAAAACTCACTACAGAATCAATTTAAGCGACTTGAGATGCCTGAACATCCTTTTCTTGTGACCACACAAGACCTTAATTCAAAAGATGTTCCAAAATCTCATAAGTCCTACTTCTGAAACTATTCGGATAACCATCCTTTATGCCTGACAATATCTCCATATCGTTTTCGAATGTGAAAATACCATCTACATAATGTGCAAGGAAAACCACGCTTCCGCTGACACATAACTGGTACATGAAACTCTCATTCTCGATAGACAATATCGAAATGTCTGCTTCAAGACTTTGAAGCTCCCTTAAGTTCATACTTGAACTACCTTGGCTTGCAGACATGATGCTTTGCACATAACTTATTTGGTTGTTGCATACAGATGTCGTCACCTTTTATCAAGGTACCCGTTTATAAAATACGGATGACATCATCTATCTTCCAGATATTTAGATTCATATGTGCTGTTATGGTTAAAAGAATTCGAATGGGTTTAACAGTTGCAACCAGTGAGAAAGTTTTGTTGTGAAACATACCTTGCTCACTAACCTAGACATTTGAATAAGCTAGGTTACCATTCGAGCATTTCTTTCCTTGTATATCAATCAGTTGCTTATAGCTGGTAAGCTATTTGGCAATCACTGATCCTGATACACAACCATAACATTTACTGATTCATTTCTGAATCCATGACTTAACGTCATTAAACTGCATTGTTTGTCTTAACAGCTTTGTTGCGCTTTAAGGGATAAGTACGATGTTGTTCGTTTAACTGGGAACAAGTCCAGAGACTGTTTCCATGAACTAGTACCATTAGGCCTGTTAAGGAAACCTCCCACTGCAATGATGCTCCTTTATGTTGTCAGTTAATGGTGCATTAATTTGTGGTTTACCACCTTACACAGGTGACCGTGCAACTGGTACCGTACCTTCTAAGGTATGCTCAATATGCCATGGGGTATTTCCTTATGGATTTGAATTGTCTTCTCTAAAACGTTAGAGAACAATCTCACATTTGGATTCATGGTTTCATCCTATACAACTTGCTTGTATCTAGGATATACAAAACAACCATCCTTTTCGTTTATCTGGAATAGCCCACAAAGCAGTACTAGCTTAAACCTTTCTTCCAAACAATCAGTTTCCTATATCAGCTTAACAGCCGAATTACCCATCATTGCCCTTTTGACAGTGTCAAGGTCTGCTAGGGTATTTGAAACTGATTTAGAAGACACTAGATAAGCAAACACTCAACTGCTTTTGGCACTCTTCCCAAAACGAAAATTTGGCAAAGCTGGCATAACTTATAAACTTTTAAAGAATTTTATTTCGTTTTACCTACACTATCCCAATCAAGGAATAATATGTGTAGTTAATTGGGATGCAATCCCTTTGCTCTGTTAGATACTGTAAAACCCCATCACTTAAGATATACCATTATGAATAAACCATAATGTTTTTACGGTCTTGTTTAACTTATTCTCTACCTTAGTCTTGAACGCTCTTGATTAAAGCAAGAGACTAAGACTTGTAGTGAACTAGATAAACATATCCAAATCTTAAATGATTACAGTATCAATGCCTGTTAAGGCAACTGCGGAAGTAGACTCAGACCAGCAAACCAGAGCAAACACGAAATAATCTATAGATATAATCGCCTATTAAAAGGCCTGGTTACCATCTTAAACCTCTAAGTAGTTGTCAGAAGTACCATTCTTAGGAATACCAGGATTGGATCCATAATTCCATGAATTACTTAAAACTACTTAGACTGATGTAACCTATCTCTATAGCTATTCTTTAAATTATACCTTAAAACACTGATAGTTTATGTAATCAAGTAATGAAGAGACAATCATCCATAATAGAAAACACTGTTATTCATTATGATAGAAAAAACTCTATCGAATAACTGATAATCCATAACAATAGATGAAAATTGTTTATCAAAACAAAACCAATATCTCTTCAGAATTTTTAACATAAACTTAAAGCAAATAACTCCAATAGCTTGAGAAGATCTCTAGCAACTTCCTTGGAGTTGGTAATCCCGTCATCCTCAAGCATCATCAGCTTGATTCCCTGCATAGTGCAGCCAAAACATGATAGTACTCACAGTAACCACTACTCACAAGGAGTAGAAAACTGATACTAAACATGTAAATGATGACGTACCTTGTCCATTGGTGTTAACACCTGGACAATTTGCTTTCCAATGTCCTCTCTTGCCACAGCGGTAACACTTGCCCTTTCCTTTAACTTTCCCAGCCTTTTTCTTTGGAGCATAAACTCCATTGTTCCCACCAGCAGTTTTCTTGTTCTTGTTCCTAGCCGTTCTCTTAGTATTTGTTCGTTTAGGAGCAGCAGACCGGCTACCGGAAGAAACCAAAACTGCTTTCTCGGGTTCCATCAGGGACTGTGCTGCCATCAAGTCACTGAGTAACTCATTAAGAGTACACTCCTTCTTGTTCATCACAGCATTCAACCTGAAGTTTTCAAAAGACATGGGAAGAGAGTTTAGTATGATATCGACTTGGGCTTCCGCGTCAATACCACCACCATGCAATGTTAGTTCATCCATGAGGTGAGTCATGGCAACCACGTGCTCTCTCACTGAACTGCCTTCAGACATTTTCTTACTCACAATCTCCTTCATGAGATTGAATCTGACAGTTCTGTCCGTCTCCCCATAAGTCGCTGCTAGATTATCCATAATCTCACAGGCCTTATCATAATGCTGATGCTGATGCTGCAGCTGCAGTACCTTACTCATAGTGGTCATCATGTAGCATTTCACTACATTATTAGACTTGATCCACTTATCGTAAGACCGCTGCCTCTCGGCAGTAGCATCAGCAGCTGGGACTGGCGGACAAGGATCAGTAAGGACAAACTTGTGTTCTTCCGCAACAAGGATATAATCCAAATTACGTTTCCATTCAAGGAAATTCGGACCATTGAGAGGATTTTGAGCAAGGATATTAATGACATTATTCATAGACATATCTGAAAACAAATAAGCGAATTAAAGTAAGCACATACTACGAACAATCGAAACAAATATGCATAGAACCTTTAGATAAAACAATGCAATTTGTTCCCTCCAATTGCCCAAGCTAATTCACCGCAAGCTACCCGAGTAGTCATTTACGGCAAACGCTCAACCAGACCAAAATAGGTCCTTTAATTTCTTAACATGCCAGGTATCTTAAGCAAAAGAAATTAATATTGGAGATCTCAAGACCATGTTCACCTATCCGGAGCAGGGACATCTCAAAAGAGTTATACTCCAGGCAACATCTAAGCCAAAGTAACCACAAGCCTAACTCCGGATATTAAAAGGCGATTCGACATACGTACTAGACCCATGCATCCTGCCTTTAACATCCTTTGTTATCCCACTTAGATTAATCTTAGAGACCAGTGAAAGTTGTCTCAATGCAAGCTACCCGAGTAGACCGTTTGCTTAGAGGCTCCCACTTCTCATCTTAAAATAAGTGTTTTATTTGGAAACCTCATCGCATTGGAACTGGTAAGAGACCCCTAACGTAAGCTACCCGAGTAGACCGTTTACGCTTCGAGATGCCCTACCTCCAATGAGAAGTCGTATTTGTGGAGGTCTAATGATCCTGGTTAGTAAAGAACCAAAATCCAGCTTAGTATTTTTAATTCCAAAGATTTCATGCGCACACATTATTTTATGTTCCCATAAATTATGTCACACCCAAAATTCCATCATAAATTAATATGATCTCGGAATTTATAGACATAATTTAAAACATAAAATAAATCACATAAGACATGCTCAAAAATTAAATTGCAACATGCTTATAACGGTAAATAATTAAAGCAAATAAATATGCTTTCCTATTATTTACTAGTGCGCACATAATAAATCACATCAGTACGAGAAATAATTAAATAAACAAATAAAATTTCTCGTGGCCCCTCAGATGCGATTATAACTGAAAAATAATAAAATCTAACTATTACATGATTTAATTTCAGTACAGATCTTCAAAATGGGCCTCCGTTGGACTTGAAATCTGATTTGAACTGTTTTAACAGCAACTGGGCTTCAAATTAGGGTTTCTGGCCGAAACTGCAACCAAACCCTAATTTTCAGACTTGCGGGCCGCCTCCGGGCTGAGAAGCCCGATTTTTGGCCCGGGCTGAAAAAACCCTAGGGTTTTGGAAAAACCCTAGCCGCCACCATCCTTGTTGGCCGCCGGCGCCACCTTTTCGGCCGTTGCCTGCGACTGAAACTCACGCCAGTCGCGCCTGCTTCAGTCCCGCGGCCAACCCAGCGCCCCCAGCCACCGGCGAGTCGTCTGCAGCCGTTGTGAACGAGCAGCAGCTGCCGCAGGAGCGCGACAGGGAAAGCACACCCTTCGCCGGTCGACTCTCGCCGTCTGCGGTCCAGCCGCCACGCGCAGACCACCTCTGCGCGACTCCTCCTCGGCCGAGGCTGTAGCCAGTGACGACATCCAAGACCGCCGCCACCCTTGAGCACCGTTCAACATCGCGCAGTAGCCCAGAAATCTGGGCGCGGCCACCCGCCTGCCACGCGAACACCACCTGGACCGGCGCACGCAGAGCTTTGCCGACCGTGCCTGACAAGTCGCCGGACAGCCTGGTTTGCAAAGGAAAGCCTGCAGCAGCCTAAACAAGCGCGGCCCAGCCGCAGGCAGAAGCTCTGCCCTTCGTCGCCACCCATCGCCGCCGTCGAGATCGCCGGCGGCGGCGGCTGAGTTATGGTGGGCTGAATCTGGACTGATTTCAGATCTGATGAATGTCTCTTCGTTCTTCATTTCTTCCGAATCTCGGATTTTACAGATTTGAAAAATTAAGAAAATACAAAAAATAGATCTAAATCTATTACATGATTTCCTATCAAATCTAACCACAGATTTTCTCGTGGAGAAAAACAGATCAAAAACGAGAAGGCCACGAGAACAAAAACATCCACGACAATTAAAATCCATCCATGAGCATACATATTCATTTAATTTCAATCTATCCAAGATAGAGCCTAAGAACATGAACTTGGCTCTGATACCAATTGTAGGGTTTGAGTCTACGATGGACAACACGAGTTGCCATTATTAATTTCTTGCCAAGGATCGTTCTTAGGGTACCAGGAATAAATTTCAATTAAACAAATCATGCAAACCTATGCATGCTCCTACAAAATTAATTGCAGAGGATGGATTAGAGAATACCTGATTTCACCGTTTGATCTACAGATCTAGATCAGAGCCAATAACGATGAAATAGATCTGGATCTGAATCTGAACGCCGGCGATAAACAGTTGTTCCTACAGATCTGATCTTCTAATCTGTTCCCTTGCTCCTTGGAAATCTGGTGAGGATTATCTACCAAGTTGAATCCGAGATCTGGAGAAATCGATCAAGTTCCTCCCACCGGATCAGCCGCCGCCGTTCTCTCTCAATTATACTGAAAAACCCTAGTTTTCACAACTTAATGATCTGATAGAGAGAAGGCCTATATATAGTGTTAGGGTTTTGAGAAACCCTAACCCTAATGGGCTGTAAGCAATTAATGGGCCAGATCAGGGATCAAATGCAAATAATAAAGTGGGCCCTCTTTATTAATTAATCCTTCCTTGTTCAACCCAGAACATAATTAATTAATAAAACATTGTTTTAACCTTCACCACGGTAACAATGCTGACTCGCCCCTTTATTACCACGTTATTAGGAATGGGTTGCACCAATCTAACATGATCCACATATTTAAGGCTTTAGACACTCATTAATTAATTTGGCTTATGACAATCAGCCACAATTAATTAATCTCTTATTTCCTGAGTAATACCACTCACTCCTTTTCACTTATGCCTGAATTAAATAATTCAACCTGCAGGGTTTAGCATAATGAACCTTGTGAGCTCCTCAGGGAATGTAACCATCTTGAAACGGATATGCTTACCTAAACGTCCAGACTAAGCAGGCCACACACAAATTGCCAACACCCAAAATACGGGTATAAGAGTACATGTAAGACTCGCCACCATGGTAAATCAAAGTGCGGTCAATCTGTGTGTGCCCCTTATCCTTCAGTTAGGTTTAAGATCATAGGAAGTATGTTAGGGATCTGGCTCATTCATATGTCAATGAGAATGGCACATCCCACTGTTGATCCCATCAATACATAACCATGTACCGGCACATCAAATAGCTAGGATAAGCCCACTTATGAACCGATGTGCCGCAACTTAGACCAATAGCCTATCCAGGGACCGTCTCAGCTGTGATACTGTTTATATCTCGCTTGGTCAAACGATTCATATGATCTTCTGTGATCTCCTACACACCATATGATCATCCATATAGGCGAGATAATAGGATATTATGGTTCGTTGTATGTTTGTTCTATCAGACAGCGAGTATTGTTGCAGAAGTATTACAAGGGGTTGCACTTTAAAAACTGCGCTCAGTTCATTCGTTTAGATTTATGAAAAAACTGTATTAGTCGAGCAGCTTAAGTGATCAGTTTTCAGATATACGCTTCAACACTTTAGAGAAGTGTTGAAGGTTTTAAAGACACATTTCTAAACTGAGTAAAGCAGAAAGTAAGTGAAAAATGTAAAAGACACACGATATTATAGTGGTTTGGTTCTTAAGTCCTACGTCCACTCTTTGGAAATTAATCCGAAAATTCACTAAGGATGCAAAGAATACACTCCTCATGATCTATAGCCAACCACCATGAAAGCAACCATTTGCAGCAGACTGAATCACTCGCCCAGGTAGATGCTCTTCAATCCTTCTTCAATCCGTTGAAGGCTCCGCATCTTCTTTGTGGACTGGTAGTCGTCGGAAATGGATTGAGGACACAACTCCGGTGAGTGGATGGTTTAGTTATTCCCAGAACTCAACAGTTTTGCAAACACCCGAAATAATCTATTCCCTGATAGAGAGATAGGCTGCTGTGTTCTTACTTGAAAAATAAGAGCACCAAGGTTAAAGATTAAGTAAGATGACTTAAAATTCGTATACCAGTTGGGTTACTCGGTGAATCTATGAAGATTCCTTGAGCAGTTAAGCCTCGTGTTCAGTAAATGAACCACAGAGTTAATGCCTTAGAATGAGAGCTTTGAATGCTTCGAGCTTTAATTTTAGCAGAGTAACAGTAAGAATTTTGATGTTCGGATTGTTGTTTCTCTATTTCTTCTGCTATTTATAGGCGGGTGTTGAAAAATAGCTGGTAGAGATAAAGTAGTCATCGTCCAATCAACGACCATATCTTTTCTGAAAAGCAGCTGCTCCCCTGCCTTTTCTGCGTACCGTTGTCCATTCTCTGAGATAGTTTGTGCTTGACGTGTCTGGCTCGACAACGTTAAACTCCAGTCATAATTGCCTCAACCGTTGCTCCTTATTATTGAGACTCCTAGGCTTTTTATGACTGTTCTGCTCTGCATTCTTCACGTGCTCTCTTTCTTATGTGATTTCTTGTTTTGAAATCGAGCTCCACTCTTTCCAGGTTCTTGTACCTTTTAAATGTGAAAATTGATTCCACAATTTTAAATCCTTGTAATTTTTATACTAATCTGAATGTAGTTCCTGTTTTTGCTTGTTACACTGCTATGCTCTCGCATTCTTCTACGGCTCTCTCGAACTGTCATCATAGTTTTCTTGCTCGTTACGTTCCGACAGTTTCAAAAACTGTTCCTCAGTTTTTTGGTGGTTGCTTCCTATCGAACTATTGCAACTCAATAGTCCTATACAAGGAATACAAGAAGCAATAACTCTAAGCCTAGGTATTCAGTTTTGACACATCAAAACATCAAACTAAAGATGTGAATTACAATTGAACATCTAACAGATTTCCCCCTGTACAATTTAGCACCTAACATGTATCTTTGTACCCTATTTATAGGAATGGCAAAATGACAATTAAAACTTTTTCACTTTGCCATTTCTATCGACCTTGAATCCTTCATCAAACCAGATTTTACCCAGAGAATTTAAGTCTTTTGACAAATATTCCTTCATTGATTACCAATCATCATCTTTAATCATGCCACCGAAGAAGTCTACCAAAACCCCACAGAAGTCGGCCGGAGATTCCTCGACATCTGGTTGAGAGAAGGTGTCGTATACATTGGATGACCTTATTCCCAGGTTTTGAAATTGTTTCATAATGATCCCAAGAAACTTTCATCGGAGCAAAGGAGAGCCGCTCAGATGACCAAAGAAAATATTTTGAATGTGGCCTTGTAAAGGAGGCATGCCCAGATAATCACCTCGCAGTCAAGTTGACTGGAGAAAGGATTGTATACTACTTGAGGGCACGACCGAAGAGGTTCCACCCCTACCTTGTTGCCTAGTTTTATGCTAATGCCGTAATGGATAAAGATAAGAAGGCGTTCACCACCTATGTGACCGGAACTGAAATCGAGTAACTCCCTTGTTACTCAAACAAGTATTCAAGCTGAACACTTGCATTCATCTTTATAAGCAAGGGCCGATAACAAGAAGGTGCGCGAGCACATGGAGAGCCACTGGATCGACTAGAGGTTGGATGAGATCACGACTCCTTGGAAAATGAATCACAAGATAAATGAGTTTAATCCATTCTACAAATTTCTTGCTAATATTGCAATCAACATGCTCCAGTGTGAGGTGAGATACTTTTCAAAATTGAGCAAGAAGAAGTATTCACTTCTTATAGATATTGATGATGAAGTGAACAGTAGTTGGGCAGAATTCCTTTTTGAGAGACTGTTGGATTATGTGCACAGGTAGTCCACCATTGAGGAGACCGGGCAATTCTCTACCAGTGTAAGCTTCGGCTTAAAGGTGAGCTATCTACAGGAGAAATTGCTGCCAACAATGGATGCAGGGGAAGTCATGATCCCTACTGATTTCATCACCACAAAGTCCGAGGTTGGTGAACCAAGTGAATCTGAGGATAACAATGAAGGTCGTGGTGGTGATGAAGATAGACCGACATAGGAGACTGCGGCTCAGCAGGAGGAGAGCCTGCAGAAGGTCATGGAAGACCTCCCCCAATTAACTAAGCTTGGGGAGGATCTGACGAAATAAAAGCCAAAGAAAAAGAGAAAGCTGAGGAAGTAATTTAGAAGACCTCAACTCAGCCAGTTCAGGGGCCACAACCGTTCAAAGGTCGTATTTCTGTTGTCTAACCTCTGATCAAGAAGAAGAGAGCACGAGAAGAAGAAGTCGCCGGAAAGGGAAAGGAGAAGACCAGTGATATTTCTACATGGAGCAAGCTGGATTTTCAGGAGCCAGACGTGGAGATACCTCAAGATATTAATATCCCATTCCTCTCTGGGACTCCTGAAGAAACATCTCTTGAAGCACTCTACCAGCAAGCTCAGGGCATGTATCAACATTCGTATAGAGATTGCCCGGAAGGTGGCTGAGGAATAGGAGGAACAAGGAGCGGATGAGCGGGCAATCGCCCTGACAAAACTGGCAGAGCAGGAGAAGGAGGCTGAGAAAAAGCCAGAGCCTGAGGTTGAGAAGGAGACAGAACCTGCGACTAAACTTGAGGCTGAACAGGAGGTTGAACCAGAGGCGGAGAAGAAGGCATAGCAAAAGCCTGAGATAGAAATAGATCAGGACAAGGGCAAGGGTCCTGACGTTGAGCAAGGGGAAACCTCTACCAATGCTGAGTCTGCAACTCAGTTTCAGACAGAATCTACCCATGTTGAGGGTTCACACAGAGGAGTGGGAGATGATGATGCAATGAACATATTTTTTGAAGACTCCCAGATCTCAATCTCCTCTGGTGCAGACGAGGATGTGCATTGTCCCCGATTAGATGAAGAGTATGACTATGAACAAGACAAGCATTGAGTCTGGAGGCCCCACTCGTGGGATACCAAGTAGGACTATCATTGATTTCAAAGTTCCATTAAGTGGGTCACCCCATCCCAAGTCCACCTCATAACGACTAAGGAGTTGGTGCCCAACCATGAACAAAACTGATATAGGGGATACAAAGCTTATCCCCTGCGCTACGGAGATCTCACAAAAGGATAGAGAGGAGGACAACTGAAGAAATCAATCTACTTTATCCTAACATCCTGCGTGAGAACATTGTCCATTGTGACAAGCTGAGGATGGAGTTCTGATGATGGAGGAGGTACGACATAGTCAGGCATGAGCTCAACACTGAAGATATGTATATCATGCTGGCTAGGTTGGGATTGACCTTTTGAAGGTCTGAGGTGGCTTGGGAAAATGAATGGAGTTCCCAGAAGGGGAGGAAGTAGATGACTCAAGAAGAGATAAGGATGAGGATGCTGGCTATCTGAGCATACAGGGCTGAAACTTTCAATGCTCTAAACTTTCACCTAGATCCTCACAGGCTACCCCTTCCCAATTACCACTTTGTATCAGAAGCTCCCATCTCTACCATTCTACATCTTCTGAAACATCTTTGCTTACTGAGTCAGAAGTAGCACAATCTCAAGAGGCAACTCTGGAGCAATATTGCCAAATCATAGCTGCAAGGAGGAATAAGGTGGAAAAATTAACCAAGCAGCTACAGAGGATGGAAGGTGAGCTTGAGTTGATAAAAGAGGATCTGGCGCTTTCTAAGAAGGATTTGGAGGCTGCTAAGGAGGAAATCAGGGAGTTGGAGCAAGCTCTGTCCCTATCTGCTGAACTGACTATTCAACAAACGACCGAGCAGATAGCCCAGATAATCAATGCCATAACTACAAGTAGGCGAAGCTTAGCCAATACTTCTATAATGATTTAAGTGAAGGAAGAAATCCTAGAGAAGGTCAAAGCTGACAAGTAGAAGGCAAGGGAAAAGGAAATTTAGTGCATGCAGGAAGAAGATTACCTTGCCAGGGTACAAAAAGAGGTTGAGCTAAAACTGAAAGCTGAGGAGGAGCAACATAGACTACAAGAAGAACAAGCTCAATTACAGAAAGAAGCTGAGCTCAGATGAATAGAAGAGGAAGCTGAGCTCATCAGGCAACCAGAAGAGGCTGACTGTAAGAGCAAAGAAGGGGAAGAACTCATTAGGAAGCAAGAGGAGAGGCACAAGGCTGTTGAAGAGCTCGCCAGACTAGAAGAAGAAAGAGCCCTGCTTTTGGTCGTTGCATCCATAGTGCCTGATTCCTCCATTCATGTTTTCCAGTGGTGATGCTGTGCCCGTGCAATGATGAATCAGATGCAAGCTCACTTCTAGAACCAGATCGATGAGCTCAAGGCCAGGTTCGAACAAGAAGAAGCTAAAACTTCCGAGACCTTAACATCTGTAATGTCCATTTTCTCAACCCTCCTTGATATAGTCACAAATGGGGAAGTGCAAAGAAAAGAAAGAACAGAGGACGAGGGAAGAAACAGAAAAGAAGAGGAGGTATGAGCATCTCAATATGCGATTGGAGCTTGTCTCGAAGCTGAGTGGATCTACACCATCTTCATGTGATCCTCCTCATCCATAATCATAATTTCTCTGGTACTATGTTGTTGGCGTACTTAGTTCTTTTTGCAAGTTTATCTTTCTGACTATCATTGTACATGTATTCTCCTTTATCGTTAATGATAGTCTGGAAACTGAATTTGGGCAATCACTCATTGACTATTCCTCGCCCTCTTTCTTTCTAAGTTTTAACCTGGCTGAACTCACTTTCTCTAAGTGTGAGCAGCAAAACTTATTTTTCACTCTATTGGTTTAAATTAGAAGTGTCTCTCTAATAAGGGGGAAGACCATGTAGAGTAGGTCCGAACTAAGGACACGTATACCGAGTAGTGTCGTTGTAAACTTAGTATGAAATGCTTCCTTTTCTTTCGGACTCTAGCAAGTAGTTTTGATGATATCAAAAAGGGGAAATTTGTTAGAAACTAAGTTTTAGTTCCCTCCTTAATTTGATGTTTTGATATGTCAAAACATATTTTAGCACTAAGTTTCTAGAGTTCTATCTTGTAATTCTTGTATAGGATTATTTGAGTTGTAATAGAACTTAGGTGCTGCAGACCAAGCAAAGGAGATGCTCGAGACTTGAAGTGTTCGTGCGTGAAACTTGGTTTCACTATGTATGGCTAATGCCTATACTGAGTTTGGGTACTCAGTATAGAGCATACCATACTGACTTATGAGAAGTAAGTATGAGGGTTGCCCATACTGACTATGGAATGTCAGTATGGAGGCCTTACTTTGTAAGAACGTGGAACACAAGGAGAATCAAGCTTACTCAGACTTAAAGGCGTATTATTTCTAAGTAATAGTCAGTACAAGAATGTCCCATACTTGGATTCGTCAGACTGAAACTGAGTCTAACAAAAATAGGTAGAAAGTACATGATGTACAACCTTTTCAGAGCTGAGCAGACCTACTAAAGAATGGGCATGATTGGATGACAATCTCAATGTCTCTAACGACTAGAATTTCATGTCTAACGAGCCAAATTTCAAACACCCAAGGATTCTTCTATAAATAGGTCTACATGTCAACCAGAAAAGGTTACATACTCTCAAGCTAAGATAAGCCAAAGCTCTGCCAAACTTTCTACTAAAAAGTTCTTCGATACTCCGTGTTCTTTAACATGAGACTTGAGTTCTCAACTCATGTTAATCATTCCGTGCTTCTGTTCATAAGCGCGAGGCTAAAAGCTATAAGCTAAAGCTACACTTTGGTGAATATTATTTTCCTAATTAATATTCATAGCAGTCAAATCCTACTCTGGGAACCTGATTCTTACGGGCATTTGCCGATAAAGCTAAGTTCTAGGAAGAACGTGCAAACATCCAACCACCTGGAAGAAGGCTGCGAGGTGCGTCTTCAGTTCAACCTGAAGATTAAGTCAAGAAAGAGTTCCTAGGAGAGTGACAACAACAAACCAAAGGATGAAGTGTTGATGGGCTGTTCATAGATCGTAAGGAAGTTTTTATCAAACTTAGTGGATTTTCGATTAAGTTTGGAAGAGTGGACATAGGATTTTAAGTCCGAACCAGTACAATATCCTGAGTCAATTACATGGTTTCATTTAAGATTCAGCATACTTAAGTTTCTCATATTCATTTTGAAACCTTCAATACTCCCTGTCATTCTCGAAAGATACCAATAGTTGTTTTCCTAATCTGGGAGTAAGAAAACATAAAAAGCTCTTGCTAAAAGCATAGAGCCTCGTGTTTGTAGATGAACATGGAAAGCTGATAGAATCAACCTGAATGCTTTATAATTTAGAAGCTGGTAGATTTTGAGAATGATAGAGAGTTTGAGATTGATAGCTTGATGAAGATTTTGTATCGGTAACCTCGTCATGGTGGATTGCAGCCTCTATTTATAGGCACTCGTTGGTAGGTCTGATCTCTTGCCATTTGGAGCCATGTGAGACAAAAGGAACGTGTCCTGTCTAAGTCTCGTTTTTTTACTTGCTGTGTCCTTTCTAGCAGAGCAGGTAGACATTTGTTGCATTGGTCAGAACAAATCTTTTAGCCACTCTGAGGAATATTTGCTGGTTGATTCCTTAGATGTACAAGCTTTTATAAGTCAGACGTCAAGATCTCCTTTCTTAAGGTCTGGTCTTTGAGAAAATCCTTGCTTGTCCTGGTTTGAGTTTGTCTTCTAGCTGGTTGAAAAGCGCATTGTTGGTGACATCATGTTGACAAGCTCCTTGCCGGTGATCTACCAACTGTTGATTACGTGTCAGCCAAATCATTAATGATGCTTTGGTGGTAATAGAGTTTTAGCCAACAACCCCGACAAACTTGCTTGCTCGTGAATATTTCGGTCAAAAAATCACTAACGCTTGTGAATCAACTGCTATTACAGCTCAATTCCTATACAGGATATTACAAGTTTGAGCTAATCTAGCTAGACACACTATTATAGTGCGATGTTTGACTTATCAAACAATATTTAAGGAAGGAATCACTAACAACAATTCCTAACAATTTCCTTCTGTTGTATGTAGTCAAACCCACTCTAAAGCTGTCAAAATAATCACAAGTTTTTTGAGCTTACAATTTTTTAAATCTAATCTATACTTGAAAACGTTACGCAGCGGAAATAATGTTAAGTGTTTTCTTGCACGCTACTTACACACAGCTGACAACTGGCAACTGGTCAGCTGGTGCTGGTTACTCAGTACACAGCTGACAACTGGCAACTGGTCAGCTGGTGATTCAAAACTTAGAATATTTAGCCTTGTTTGCACAGTTATATATCAGTTTCAGGATATACTCCAGCACTTGAGTGCTGGGTTTAAAATATGAATGGAAGACAGATAGCTGATAAATAACAAAGGATTTTTATAGTGGTTCGATCAATCGATCTACGTCCACTCTCCAGTCGAAGCACTGGAAATTCCACTAAGAGTAATCAGGTACAGGTCTCCTACGATCTATCTCTAGCTGGTGAATGCCTCGTCCATCAGTTCACTAGATCAACCGCTCCCGATCCTGGATCCTTCTTCAACTCTCCTCAGCTAATGGAGTGCGAGCACGTCACTTCAACCTCCACAGCTAGCTAGGTGTTTTAGTTCTCCCAAGAACGTAACAGTCTCTACGGCAGAATGCCCGTAATAACTCAAGTGCTGGTAAGCACAGGAGCTGCTGTGAACTCTCTCGAAAGAGAAAGAACACCAAGTGAGATCTTTAACTTACAAGCTTAAGGCTTGAAGTCTCGTGTTTGATAAATCAACACACGGAAAGCTTTATGAAAAGCCTCGAAAGTACTTTATGCGATTTTGCAATAATTTCAGTTCTTTCGGTGGTTGAGCAGATGAGTGGAATCGTTTGAATGTTGGTGGTTGCGATGTATTTATAGCCGCAGGAACCGATTCAAACTTTCTAGCCGTTTGGATGCATCCGGAAAGGTGTCAGACCTGGGATGTCCTTCTGACGGCGGTAGGTATGCTTTTCCGGAAAAGATCCATACCTAAGACCGCTTTATCTGACACAGATCTCTTTGTGTCAGAATGGCTCTCTCTGTCAGTCCGAGGAATAAGACTGGCGTCTTGTGACTGATAGACTTTAAGTTATCCTTCCTTAAAGTCATACTTTGTCAGTCGATTCCTCAGAGAATCTTCTTTTTGTCTCTACGGCGCTGGGAGAGAGAATCTGGAATTCTGCTGGTAACATCTGACTGGTAGATCATTCTGGTGATCTTGTGCTGGCAGTCTCTGCTGGTGACTTGCCCTGGCATCATCAAAGTCTACCAAATCTCTAGATGTTAACTCTTTTCGGAATCTCCCATGACTGGTGAAATCACCGCTGGTGAATAGTGTAAGTAGGAACACGCATTCTCCTGGTAAGGTTTGTCAGCCGCCTGCTGATGAAACCCTTCCCAACTGGTGAACAGTCCCAGTCATAAGCGCTTCTCATGCTGGTGAACAGTGTCAGCACGAGTGTTTGTCAGCCGCCAGCTGATGAAACTTTTCCCAACTGGTGAACAGTAGCCAGTGGTAAGCGTTTCTCATGCTGGTGAACAGAGTCAGCATGAGTCTTGATCAGCTGCGACTTACAACTCAAAGACCTAAACA
>JAPKLW010005890.1:0-19147 GCA_026898455.1 Plectranthus barbatus | reverse complement strand
TATATATATATATATATATATATATATATATATATATATATATATACTTAATAGAATAATTAGTATTAATTAGTTACATACTTGCCATATTTGTTGTTAGTTACCTAATATATTGTGTAACTATTTTCGGTATGTTTTTTTTTTGGGAAAATAATTTTGGCTAGGGATCTTGCTTTTAGATATATATAGATTAGAACTCAATATAATTAAGCTTGAAAATTTTAAATTGTCAATTGATCTTGATTTTGAATATGAAATTATTTAGATGTTATTAATTTGTTTGAAAATATATTTGTTGTCTTTCTTTTTCAATTTTTCTCTATCTCACAAACAATTTATCATTATTTAGTTTTTTTATCTTTCTTATTGATTTTATACTTGATTTATATTATATTCCACTGTCATCCTAAAATCCATTATTACCAAAATTATATTAAACGCTAGGTGCAATACTATATAGAAACCCATAGTGTCTTTGTAGGCCACCTCACCAACTAAGAATTTATTTTTATTTTCCTAATTATATTTTTTAAAAATATAATAAAATTATAAAATACGACCCTGGTCTAGCATTGCATACCTTTAATTTTTTATTTGCCTTTATAATCAACTTAATGAATCTCATGATATTTTTTAATACAAACATGATTTTAAAAATTAATCTAAGCTTTCAAATTTTAATTTGCACAATTTACAGATTTTTCTAATATAAAAAAAATTGTACTATAAAAAATCTTGAAATATAAAAATTATAAAGCATGCTCATAGTCAAATATTAAAACTTAATCAATGTGAACTCTAATTTTAAATATTTTTGTTAAGTTTGAGACTTCTCTTATCTTACTTGCTTACAATTTTGTTTGGAGATAATGTTCATTTCCCTACTTGAACTATTTGGGGAACCAAATATTCAAATCTCCATTTTTAAATTTTAGTCAATTAAGCCTTCAAATTGTGAAACTGTTGTTGTTTTTTTTTTAAACTCTTATAATGAATTTAAGCCTTAAGAGAATTTTAAAAATTAACTTTCTTAAAATATGACAAATGCCTTCAATAGCTTCAAACTTCTCTCGTATCACAAGAGTTACTACAATTATTTAATTAAGAAATAATAAATATTTGTATTATGAGATAATATGTTTTGTACTCAAAGTTTAATGATTTGTACAAAAAAAATTCCTATGGTGCATATAGTTTCAATTCATACTACTAATTTTGGATGTTATTTAATTATGATATTAAACCTACTAATAACTTTAAATGTCGATTCAGATTATGAAAATAACAATGATTGATAAGTATTTGGTTACTGATTATATAAGGAAAATTTTAATTTCCTTAACTTAAAAAAAGACAATAATATAAGGTAGAAATTTTGTATTAATTCACAGCTATAATATTAAATAAAACGTGTACCACTTTTTTTTTAAGAAAAACGTGTATCACTTAATATATTGTCAACATGAAATATATTAATTGCGATGCCATTATTTTTCTTATTTTAGGAAATACATGTCCACAAATGTTACGTTTGGATTAATGAACCCTGTAATAGAGATAAAATGATGAAAATAAATTTATAATAGAAATAACTCAAAGAAAAACAAAAAATGATCATCTTCAATATTATGTTTGATGTATCATGTATGTATATATTATAAGTCGAAAAAAAATGTTTTCCCACTCAAAAATTTCTCATTTTTTTTAACTAAGGATTCTTCTTTTAATTTTACTTAGTTATACATTTTAGATAAATGGAAATATACAACCCATTCCTAACGTACATTAAAATAATCTAAGATGACAAATGTTTTTATTTATTGCTTTCTATTTTGATAATCTTTCTTATAAATGCAGTAAAATATTTTCTGGGAATAAAGTTGTAAAATATTTTCGCTAACCATAATTATGTAAAATATTTTCGCATATACATGATTCATCCACTTAAATTAAGTCAATTGAATTTGTTTGTATTGATTTTAAGGAAAGTGTGTGTACTTAAATTTATTTACTCCATCATACTGAGAAATAACAAAAAACGAAAATCTAATGGTGAATATTTAATAATTGTACTGTACTAATACATAATAGATTTTCAAGGATAATTAACTTAGCTAAGAAAATCTAATGGTGAATATTTATCTACACACAACCTTCGTCAATTTTGCAATATGTATTTGTTAAATATTAGAAATTATTAAATTAAGTCTGATAATCAATCAATTTTTTTTTTTTTAATTTAAGAAGAGATCAATATTAGAACTACTTTAATCCTAATGATATATTTAAAGTACAATCTTATGAGAATCGAGATACATTATTTAAATGTAAAGAAGCAGGGGTGTATCGAGACTTCGGTTTTCTGTGGATCATTTATTTATTTTTTAGGAAAATATTAATCGAACACTACAAAAATTGTAGATCGAAATCCTCTTCTTCACATCAAAAACATCATAGTTGACATCTTTATTAAGGTTAATAAAACGCAATAAAGTTAATCAAATAATAACTCATCCATCAACAATGAGATTAATTACTTAATCTACATAAATAAAGAAATATTGGTTCAAAATATAAATTCCGCATAAGAAAATATGATACTTATTTTTTTTTTTTGTTGCAATACTAAATTCCTAATCCAAATACACTACAAAAACATTCATGATATAATACACACTCAAATATAACTATTGAGATACAATATGTGATATTGTAGGAAAAAAAAATTCTAAAATCATTAATTCAACTTCACAAAATTCTTTTTTATCACTTTTGTTGCTTAAGCCTAGACACAAACTCATTTGTGCTCTTGAATTTCCTCTCAATCATCTGCAAATAATAAAAATACAGAATAATCGTTTAAAACTTTTTTCGAATCAATTATAATCAATAATATCAAAAAAGCTGAAACTGTCACAAATGATGAAAAAAATTAACTAATAAATATGGCATTTCACACACAAAAAAAAAAGAACAAATGAATTGAATACGTACCTTGTAATCTCATGAATTTATCCTTAAAGAACAATTGAGTAATCTTATAATATCTACAAATTAAATAAATAATTGATTAAAAAATGAATAGCTCTATCCCTAAGAAAAATGCACTATAACAACTAAAAGATCAAAAGATTTATTTCTTACCTTACTCCAGACATTAGGTGGAGAGACGGAGAAATAAGCACACCCTATTTATACATATTTTAGATTGAATTAATATAAATAAATGGATTAAAATCAGTCAATAATACCTATAATCTTGCTTTGATCAATTATTCCTTATTAAATGTTAATTCATTATTTCCTTTTGTAAAATATTACGTTAGGTATATTGATTGGGTTGGGAAAATAATAGATTTTATTTTTTAAGAAATAGAAATATGATTGCTTGATTATTTTTTTTAAGTTTTTTTTATATATTCACATCCGTTTATTGTTTAATATCAATTGTTTAATTTATTGCCTTATTTGACCATTTTCCATATTTAATATGTTTAAAACCGTTCAAAAAATTTGTTAATTGAATGACTTATTTCCTTATTTCTTTTTAGTGCATCTATTATAGGAATCCAACATAAGATTTGTCATTTGATTATGAATAATTAATTCTTGTGATTAAGCTAATTAGTTATTTGCTATATTTGAAGCATTGCCAATAAAGTCAATACTATACTATCCATAATTAATTTAATATTATTTTAAGCAAGTTTCATTGAGCGGGAAATCTTTTTTACTTGGGGTCTTGTTTTTTAGTATAGATAGATTTAAGATTGTGTTAATTAAAATATTTTGAACTATTACTAAGTAATGTATATTTAGTTTATGATTTATGAGTACTTCTTAAGTTTTAATGAAGACATTTTTCATAGATGAAATTATCCAAAATTTTGAAATGCAAATATCATAATGTGAATGGAAGGGATCAGATGTTTAAAATAAAACCCTATTTTTCATTACAAACTAACGAGATAGAGAGAGAGAGAGAGAGTGAAACCTGAAAGCAACAAAGTTCATTATTTTTGTTTCTTCGCTTCAGCTGAAAATAGAGGAAGCCCGTCCAGCAGAAAAGAGTAGAAAAGATGTCCCTTTTTGGATGATCAATACTCTAGATCTTTCTCTTCTTAGTACGGGCAGTCTTGTATCCAGATTTAGTAGGCTTCCCCCACGGCGTCCGGGAGCAGTGCCCGTGATTGCCACTACTCTTGCTCTTTCCCTCACCACCACCATGGGGATGATCCACAGGGTTCATCGCCACACCTCTCACCGTGGGCCTTATCCCCCGCCATCGGGATTGCCCTGCCTTTCTCAGCTTCTTTGTTCTGTGCTCTGGGTTCGACACCACCCCTATCGTTGCCCTGCATCTCTTGTCTATCAGTTTCTTTTCTCCGGATGGCAGTTTTATCTCACAGTACCTGAGATGGAATCATAAAGTGCAAAGAAAAATAGTGAGAACAAATAGAAGGCGTCATCAGAAATGAATCAAACAGTGAAGAACCACCACACGAGCAGAGTTCGTGGAACTAATTATCGAATGTACACCTTTGGCAATCTCAGTAAAACTGATTCTAGAAAGATTCTAAACGAGGAGATGAGACAAGATCCTCTATATAGAGTTCAGGCTTTGTTCACTATAATAGAGTGAAGCTCAGTTGGTCAAGTATGAATACTTGCAACAAATGCACCATTGTCCATTAACCACAGCTTCAAAATTTCTTTCATTCAACATTTGATAAAATCATTATGAAGAAAGATACAAAACATAGAGAATAGAAGGAAAATCAGGCTATTCAAGAATGTACATTCCTTTTTGTTCTTCAAAAGTTTGAAAGCACTATTTCTGTCGAGAAACTTGTCTAGTTGGTATTTTGTTCTGCAATATGTTTTCCAAAATCAATCCCCCTCTTTTTATCTTCCTACATTCCTCCTCCGTGGCTACTAATCTATTTTCTCCCCAGTCCAAGATGTTAAACAATCGTAATTTGGTCTTGTTCAAGCTTCAAACAATCAACTACAACTTAATTGATCTAGAGTCATGCCAAGCCAACTAGTCTAGCTAGAATTATTAGTTCTACTGTAAGCACGGTTTGGAAGAGGGGAAAAAAAAAAGGAATTATTTCTCGTGGCTAACTTAGACATAAGCCTCAATAATAATCCTAGTACCTAGTTCCTAGTTCGAAAACTCATAAAAACTATAACAAACGCAGTTTTAATTGTAACAAAACATCGCCTAGAAGCCATAATCGTATCATTTGGCCTGATATTCACAGAAACTTATTTAAATGTGTTCTTAAAATGAAAGAAGAGTGGTTTACAGGGTATATGCTAAATTGCCCATGAGAAGATTTTAAAAAAAAAAAGAAATCAAACTCAGAGATAAAAATAAGTGCCCAAAAGAGCTGAAAAACCTGAGTCGTAGCCCCATGCTTAAGCTTTGAGGCACTGCAAGGAACAAGCCTCAAAGAACAGAGATGTGTAGCCTCAAAGGTGATTTTACATAGCCTCACCTCAAGGGGTAAGCCCCGATAGCTATTTAAAACCGTGACCAAAATGAAATGTTTCATCCAAAGAGAAAATCTACTGCTTACTATTTTTCATCATTACAGTTTGCAGAATATGTTACCCACGCCCTTGAAAGTTGAAGATACAGTAGAATCTAACTGTAGTGCTTTGCAGAAAAGACAATTCTGCGACACATTATCTATGGGTAAAATAATCACATGAAGTCTAGTAGAGTTCCACAATAACCTTGATGCACTTTTGAAGCTTAGGGCAGCACAGCACACACTAAGGTCTTACTTAATATCATTCACATGTCGCACTTTCGGAAAATCCATTGTCAATAACCATCTACAAGAAATAGCTGAATTCCTAATGCATGAATTTGGCAGTATTCCTGAGCACAATCCACTAGACATTGTCTTAAAACAGGAGAACATGATAACCATCTCAGCCAAATTCAAAGAAGATTAACCATCGACCAACATTCTTATTTCACAATCATATAATATTTTCTTATATTCTTTCAGCAACAGATAAGAATCTCAAATGCATCCCAGAACAAACTCTAACCTGGCTGATCTATTAGGTTCAGTAAGTATCTTCGCAGAAGTCCCAGCAGCACGCACTAGCTTCCCACCCTGCCCCGGGCGGAGTTCGATGTTGTGAATCTGCATCCCAATTCGCATATTTGACAGAGGCATACAGCTCCCAATTTGAGAGCTTATGTCAAGAGTGAACATCTGGTTCATCATTGATTTCAACGATGGAGCTTCTCTTGACTCCACGATCGCACCAGCACCTATAAATTAAAAATTTGCAGAAACACCAAATCTCAAAAACCCAAGGAGCGACAACGATCACATTTCAAACAAAAGTACCAACTAAAAAAATCATAGCTCCAGGATCCAATTTTTTTCGTCTTTGGTTTCCATCAATCAATATTCACAGAACACCCAATAATGAAAATCATATCTCACGATCTCACGACATATACGACATCATAAACCAGAATAAAGCAAAGAAATGAATGGATGTAGCTGCAAAAATAGTGTGGAGAGAGAAGGATTACCGGAAGAAAAAGAACGAGAGGGGGCCAGAAGAAATGAACGAAGGAAAGAGGAGGAGGCAGCGCGAGCTCTGAAGAGCGCCATTTTTTCTGCTCTTGTCAAACGAAGACGACGGGGATTTTGCAGTTTTAAGGGTTTTGAATTCCAGTGAAACGATGCCGTTTGAGAACTACAAATGCGTTTAGGGATAAAATTGTGCTATCATGGCATCACTTTTCTCAGGTTTTATATTTTTTTATTGGATGTATATATTTTGCATTTTTAAGAAACAAATTGGGATAATGGTCAATTTAACCCTTCAACTATTGTGACAGGATCACTTTAGCCTATCCTTGACTATTTGGCTCAATTAAACCCTTCAACTTTAAAAAGTGGCTCAATCTAACCCCTTGACTTAAAAAATGACTGTTTTACCCTGATTAAGAGAGAAGATAATATATATTTATTTTATAGTTTTATTTTTGTTATTAAATTATTTATTATTTTTATATTACTATAAATATTTTTTTATTTATAATTTTAATCAGTATAATTAAAAATATTTAATATAATTTGTATGATCTAAAAAATACTTAATTATTATTTTTAGCTAAAATAAATGTATTAAATTATCTTATTAAATCAACACCAAAACAGTAATATGTCATTCATAAATAATTATAAATAATAGTATAAGTATTTACCCATTTTTCTGAAGTCAATATTTTTAAGAATCAAATTTATAATTCTATAAAAAATATTGTACTGTTTGAAGTTGTTGAAGCTTAAATGAAAAAAAAAATCAGCTTACAATATACTAATTATTATTAATATTTATATTTCATTATTATTATTATTATTTTTAAATATCTCAACATTGTTTGCTAAATTTTTTTAGCTTATATTTGTAGTATATTTATGCTTATTTTTTTTATTATTTTAGCTTCAACTAAAATACAGTTTATTGGTGTATAAATTAGATTTAATAATTAAATATCAATCTGATAGACGTGATAAATAAATATTTTTTATAATAAACTATAGACAATTCTTATTTATTTTAATTTAGTTTTTAAATTAAATTTATATACAATTTTATTTACTAATAGATATATTTATTATTTCAAATATTTATATTTATCAAATTAAAAGTACAAATAAAAAATAAATTAAGTAATATAAAAGTAAGAAATAATTTATAACTAACATAAATAATAAAGCAAATATATATTCTCTTATCTCTTAATTAGGGTAAATAATCATTTTTTAAGTTGAGGGGTTAGATTGAGCCCCTTTTTAAAGTTAAAGGGTTTAATTGAGCCAAATAGTCAAGAAGGGGCTAAAGTGATGCTGTCAGAATAGTCGAAGGGTTAAATTAACCCTTATCCCAAACAAATTTGCAGAATATTTTTTTTCACAGATACACCAAAAAAGTGTGCGTGCCTATATAAATTTAAATTTATATAAAATAATTCTATCATTTTATACTACATTTAAGAAAAATTGAATATATTATTGAAAAAATAATTCTGGATTGACAGTTTTATATTTTAGTAGGATAATTTGCATAGTTTTCGTATTTCACTAAAACTGCTTGAAACATATTTATACCAAGAAGATAATTTAGTGTAACCTGTATTTGTCATCAATTTAGTAAGTAGGAGAAATTTTCTCTATTCTAAGCAGTCAATTTTCGAAAGAGAAAAGTAGGAACAGCATATTTATTTTCTCAAAAACTTCACATCCACAGAAAACATTCAAATTTGGATTGAAATATGAAACTCAGACAAATTTGGCATTACATACAATCAACATAATTCTTCTTTGCTTATATTTGGTAGGAAAATCAAAATTTCTTTCATATTCATCTTCAGCTTAGCAGGAGGCCCAGAGAATCACACAGGAAAAGAGTATCCACGGAGGTATTTCGAATCGACTCCAGATTCCCGAACTACTGCCACTCTTCCAGTTCGAGCCACCTGCCAAATTCAACCAAAACAAAAAAACTGGGGTTGGCATGGCTGTTGGGAGGCAAAGTTGCATCATTGTCAACTTTTCAATCGATACTACAGCAGAGCATGGACAAAGTAACATTCTCAAGAACATGATTACATCGGAGAAATCACTATAGGAGAATCTCCAGTGTTCACCACAATGACTCACATTCTAGTTCGTCTATTAATTATATCAATATCGCATCATAATGCAAGGAGAGATACACATTTTCTTTGTTAGAGTGTTGAATCTTGTTTTTCATCAATGGATTGACACACACAACTCATTGGAGTTGAGTGATTTGTCTCCTAGTGTAGGGAAGGTGTAATATAAGAGGTCACTCTAAGAGCTCCATTCTTTGATACGAACGTATTCTTTGAGACTAGCATCTTTCATTTCAAGAGAGTAAATGCGGGTGAAGTAGGGAACTTGTATGTTAAGTTTCGTGATCTATGTAAAGAAGGATAGTAGACTGAATAACATACCTCACAAATGCCATAGGGTTCCAACAGTCTTTGCAAAGCAACCATCTTGTCCAAATCTCCAGTCAACTGAAAAATTACAAAAATGAAGAGGGCTTAGAAGAGTAAGGGAGCATGAGGCATACGTAAAAGTAATTATATAAATATTACCTCGAGGGTTATAGTGTGATCAGAGACATCAACAGCTTTGGCTCTGAATATGCTAGCAATATCAAGAACATTTCGACGAGCAGTAGCATTTACAGCAATTTTGATCAGCATCAGTTCCCGCTCAGCAAAAGGTAAGTGTGTGAGATCTCGGACCTGAAGATTTAAAGCTCATCATGCACAACTTTCTCAGAAAATAACAAAAACATAAGGCAAATCCATCTAGATTGTAGTTAAACTTACTATCGATCAAGTAACTTCCTGGAAAATTCATTTAAATAGGATATTAGTTGCATGCTAAAATGGCTGCACTGTATATTACTATAAAATATAGCTGTTGGAAAATTCAGAAAATTCCCATGACTGTGGGGAGGGAAATTTTCTCTGTGATAATAAAATGCTCTGACCTCATGAAGATCCAACAATTTATAGAGTTGCTGTACCAACTTCGCAATTGATTCATCAGTACCAGGAACGACAGTGGTGATGCGTGATAGCCCTTCAGCTTCAGCATGACCAACAGCTAAACTCTAGAAATAATAGCAAGAAATAAACAGCAAGCACAAAGAGGCAAACCAAGAAGTACAGAAAAGCTCAAGACCAAGTTTGAATGAATATAAATTGAAGTTCATACCTGTATATTATATCCTCTCCGAGCAAAAACCCCTGTGACAAGGTTGAGGACTCCAGGAACATCATTAACAACCATGGAAAGAGTGTGAGAGCGAAGCCCGCTAGTCTGTGAATTTAATGAGACATAAGCCAGAGCAAGTCCATAGGAGAATTAACACTAACTGAGCTAAATATAAATTAATTAAGGAATATCCTTACATCATCATCATTCAGAACTCCCCAGTGAGCATCGAGAACTTGATTGAAAAACATCCCATCAGCTGACTCCACAGGATAAACATCTCCCTTCAAAAACAGAAACAAAAGTTTTAGCCACTTAATTTACCTACAATAGCCATAACACATCAAAATTTGTAAACCAAATCCTACAAATGAAACATCAGAAAACTACATATTTTACTATTTTCTTACTACTTTCCGGTTTGGTTAATCAATATTTGCTATCATCAGTGAGGAAAAGAAATTCTCAAGCCTTTATTAAGTAAATAGAAACAGAACATACGTTTAATCTCACAAAATAGCCTGGACAAGATTGAGGAAAAATGGACTATAAAACAAAAAGGATACTAATTTAACATTTATTCTTAGGACTAGCGAAATATCATACCCCAGCAGATGTATCTGATTCTCCAATGAGTGTCTCCTTTACAGTTTTTGAAACAGTACTAACAGGCTTTGCTTCAAGATCAGGATAAGAAGCAGCTGAGAACCTCCAAAAAGGAGCAGATTCACCCATCTTTTCCCTTCTCAAGGCAATCTAGATCAAACCACCAAATTACATTATCTTCCATAAAAAACAAAGAGGACAAGATCATTTTATTAGTCGTTTCTACCTTTCCTGTCCTAGCAATCTCTCTAATTCCAAATTTACTCAAATTTCTTTGCACTGCAACCATCTTGCCTGGGTCTCCAGTGACCTGTATAGACAAAAGGAGGGTTTAGTTCTGGAAATTAGTACATGGTCAGATCTCGTAGCAAACAAAATAGTTTAAGAGGATTTCAGATAAGTACAAGAAAATTAATAAAATCACAAAAATGTTGATTGCCACTGTTCATAAAGCCACAATCTCTTTCAGGTTAACAACAGATGGAGATTTGTTCGGAAAAGATGAAGTATCACTCGCAGTTATTTATTATAGGTTTCTGAAAATACTGTAATCTGTAGAGAATACAAGAACCATTTGAAAATCTGTACACAGCCTTCGATGGAGGAGTTTGCTATTAAGCATTTGAGCACCCAACGGCTTAACTAAAAATATCAGCATAAAAAAGAGAAAGGTTATCCCAGTAGTTCAACCATAAAAACATGTTCCATTTAAATTTGGAAGAAAAATATTACCAAGACTAATCAAGACCTCCATCTGCCCAATGGAATATCTTCATAAGATCTTTTATATAGATGACAAGATAGGAAGAGATTGCATACAGAAAAAAAGCAAACTACACACATGTATACATGTTAGACTACAGTTATATGAGCTCAGGAGCCATACTATTATCAATATCAATAGGTTGTAGAAGAAAGCAGCTAAAAGTCATGATCAATCACTCAAACTATCGTTGAACTATTTGTATATAAACGGGGCTTCTTGGACGCAAACTCTTGCAAAATTATAGATTATACACCACAATTCTAACACTATAGCTACAGCAGACATATTGCAAGAGACACAAATTTATACTTCTCACATTCTACTATATAACATGTATAACAAAGAAAAATAGCATCACCTCAATGGTTAGTGAGTGATCAGAGATGTCCACAATTTTTGCTCTAAAAATGTCAACCAGCCACATGACCTGGAAATAAAGCCAGAAAAAAGTCAGTTTGAAAGGGAGAAGAAGTGAAGTGGCTTAACAAATGTGTGAAGCATATTGAAGTGACTAGGTATGAGACACTTGATTTCCTAAAGAAGAATCAAAAAGTACACAAGTACTGCATAAGAAGAAAAATGACTACCTCAGCCCGGTGTTTTGGGTCTGCATTGATTTTGATGAGCATTAATTCCCGTTCCACTTGGGGCTCTTGTGAGATATCTTCGACCTGTTTGTAAAAAATTAGGACTATTGAGCACACAAAGATAAGCAATCTAATGAATCAATAGAAAAATCATATACATTCATGACAATGGGCAAAAAGCAAAGTCGCAAGTGTATCATGTCTGTGACAGTAAGGAACAGAATTGAAGTTCTTTTAATTAAAAACAAGCAAGAAACTCTTATGAACTGGAACTTGCTTTGAACCTAGGAACAACAAATCGAGAGTTATATAAAGTGTAAGAGGATACTATCTGGAAAACAAAGAATCAGATGCTAACCTTTAATACATTGACAAGCTTCTGAAGCTGTTCCATAACCTGCTGTAGCACCCTTTCAGTTCCAGATACAACAATAGTGAATAGTGCTTTATCCCTGTTCAGTCCGACTGCAAGGGATTCAATGTTATATCCTCTCCTAGCAAACACTCCAGCAATTCGGTTTATCATTCCACTTTCATCACCAACAAACACAGAAACTGTGTGACGTTTCACCCTGGATGCGATCGCCATTTGCATCAGGAAGCAGTTTACATTCATCACAAGAGGCATCCCAGAAACGAATTAAGCACAAATGGCCAAACGAAAGCAAATCAAAACACAATAGCAAGCCATATTTACTATCAACTCCGAATGAATCCAATTCTAGTCGAATCTCAAACTAATCAAAACACCAAATTCAGTCACTTCTCAATTGAACATGCAAACATGCTACATAATTCATTGCTAAGGAGTTCGAACATGAAGCATGTCTAATCCATTCTCACTAGTACTAAAAAGCATACAAAAACAAAACAAAATAACCACTATGGATTCGAGAGAAACTTCACTGTGATAATTTTTACAAAGCACGTGCCTAAAACCAATTCCACACTTTCAACCACTGATACTAACACCAAATAAGCAAATAAAGAAGCAGCAAACGACATATTTACTTTTGTCTGGACACGGAATTGTTGCTGCCTTTGAGAGGAGAATCGGAAACGGATATAGCGGCGTCGTTTTGCTGCTTGCTATCGCCATTTGCGCTCTGAGCACAAACCGCAAATCTTCTAGCCGGATTTGAAGAGAATTTGACGGAGCAAAGGCTGATTTGAGCTTTGGCGATTAGGTACGCGGAAGCAGCAAAGAGCGCGGAGTGGGTGGCAGCAGCCGCCATTGATAGTAGTGTGTTGTTTGTGAAGCTTTGCTCGTGAAAGAAATGAAGAAAACTCGGTCCAAATGGAGCGGTTTGGATCCGATCCATTTGCATATTGTATGGGTTACACCGAACCGGTTCACAAATAGAACTTTTTAGGTGAATATTTATATAGTTTGCCAAGTATTGGTGGGACCGTGGGCTCGATATTAATTACGATTTAAATGAATTAAATTGTTATTCAGTTATTCGGATGTTAATTTGCTGGATTGTGTTTGCTGAAGGAGATTTGCTATCAAACATAAGTACTTTGTTGAGAGTTTGAATTCAGCAAACATAAGTATTCTGTTGCAAGCTTGGACTCAGTATTTATCAGGGTCTTTGCTGAGAGCTTGGACTCAGCAATCATATTCGCAAAACAAAATTCAGCGATCATCTCATTTATTAATATATCTCCTTTAACAATCCATCGTAGCAAAAGTAACTCAACAATCATTTTCCAGTAGAAATTTAAAAGATTGCTAAGTAGCAATAATTTATTCAAGAAAGTGTGAGCTTGGACACACTTTAATCCGCATCAACTCCAGAAATCCAAGAAGACAAGAAACAAAGTGAGAGCTAGGACTCATTCTTCCACTACATCATCCAACTCCAGCAAGCTAAGTTTGAGACATAGCTCTTTGAATCTACTCTATGTTAGAGGTTTGGTGAAGATATCAGCGAGTTGATCATCGGTTCGAATATATTCCAAAGAAATGTCCTTCTTCTCTACGTGATCTCGGATGAAATGATGCCTGATGTAGATGTGCTTGGTCCTTAAGTGGTGTACCGAAATCATTGTGATGCACATCGCTCTATTGTTGTCGCAGTAAATTGGAACACAACCGGTGCTGACTTCATAATCCTGAAGTAGTTGTTTGATCCACAGCACCTGAGTACCGCAACTCGCAGCAGCCACGTATTCAGCTTCCGTTGTGGATGTTTCTACCGAATGTTGTTTCTAGCTGAACCAGCTAATAAGCTTGTGTCCAAAGAATTGACATGTTCCACTCATGCTTTTGCGGTCAATCCTGCATCCTCCAAAGTCGGAGTCTGAATATCTGATGAGTGTTAGATCATCAGCTTTGGGATACCAAATTCGAAGTGATTATGTTCCCTTCAAGTACTTAACAATTCTTCTTGCTGACTCCATTTGTGACTTTTTCGGGTTTGTTTGATACCTAGCACACTGATAAGCTCAGATTTTGACTCACTTATCCTATTGTTTTCAAGTATTTTATTTGGTTTTATTGAGTTTATTTTTATATCTTGAGCATGAGTCAAGTTTATGGGGTATTATGTTTGCCGTGGTGTGTTTTTGCAGGTTTTAGGCCGAATTCAATGGGAACTTGTACCGAAAGCAGTAGATGTTCAAAGAAATAGTCACGACTTCTTCTACAGATGGAATCTGAGCTAATGGAGCATGGAATCTGAAAGATCTTTGAGTTAGCTTTCCAATGCAACTAGAATCGGGTCAATCGGAGTTCGGGAGTGAAAGTTATGGCCAAAACCGTGAGACTGCGCAGAAGGATCGAACGTCTCTGTCTCGACCGATATGAAGTCCACGTCGACCGACGCAAGGGGATCCGCATCGACCGACGCAAGCTCCACGTCGACCGAGACGGGCCCAGAAAAGGAATTTTTGAGATTTTTATGGTTAAATCATATTTTTGGCCCTAGATCCCAATATATACACCTCTACCTCTATAAATACTAGTTTTTGCTCGAGTTTTTAGGGTCCTGATCAGTTCCTCCCTTAGTTCTCTAGGATTGTTGATGTTTTTGAAGATTTAATTATTTTGGAGAGGATTCAACCTTTATTTTTCATTGTAAGTTTTATTATGCAATTTAATAATATGTTTTTTGTGTTTTTTTCCATCATGGGTGGCTAGAAACCCTAGCGAGTTCTAGGGTTATGTGTAATTAATCATGTTTGCATGTTAGATTAATCAACTCAAAATTGCATGGTTTCAATTCCTGATTTAATTGATAGAATTTAGGATTGATGATGGATCGAGAGGTGAAATTAATTCTTTATTCATAGTTATTAATTGAAAGACCAAGAGGAGAAGATTAATAATAGGAAGAGGAATTTGAATACAATTGGTTTTCTGTCTCAAAAGGAAGAGTAATTATTGTAGGGATTAAATCTTATATTTTTATTGAGGTTGATTATTATTGTGTTCTTGAGGCCAACCAAGCATATGCAGTCACATGATAGTAACCTAGGTTAAAATTGCCCGACCAAGGAATTTTAATATTTTATTTGATTTCCCACCATTGTAGAGTTGATTGATTTGACAAGTATTCTGATTGATTATTTGCCCTAGAATATGTGTCCTTTAATATTGCTTTTCAAAACCCTTTAAATTTCTGCATTGTTATCTTTATTTTCCAAAACCAAAATCCAATTTCTGATTTACTCAAACAATAAATCTTAAAACTATAGTTAGTACATGAGATAGTTTCGTTGCACAATTCATCTGGGTTCGACTACTTTTGAGTATCTTTATACATTTATTTGCCACTGTATTTGCAATTAATCTGCGAATTTTGCAGTGATCAAATTGGCATCGTTGCCGGGGATTTGTCAGATTTTATCTTGTTACTAATTTGTTTAAGGATTAATTGGATTGAGTATTTATTTATTTTATTTAAATTTCTATTCGTGTGCGTGTGTTGGTGTTGATTTCTGAGTTCTGTTTTGACCGACGCACGTGCCGCGTTGGACGACACACATCCTGTGTCAGTCGACGCAGATATGATCTTTCCGTTTTTGTCTGTTTTCTCAGGTTTTGCATGAACACGAGGGCCCAAGAGAAACCACTTGAAGCCTTTGATCTAGAAATTGAGGCCACAGTCCGAAGAAGGAAAAACAAGGAGAAGCAAATCACATCCACTGAGATGGATCCACCGCACTATAAGAATGAGGAAGATGATCATGAGATACCACCTTTAGAGGATCCCGACACGCAGCTCATTACTCAACAAAATGCCCTGCTGATGGTCCAAGAGATGAATCAGATGCGGGAGTTGGTCGCACAGATAATGTTAGAAAGAGAGGCAGATCGAGCTGAGGCTGCAAGGAGAGACAGAGAAAGAGAGCAAGAAAGGCTGCGCCGAGAGGACTCCGAAGATGAGGATCCCAATGCCATGGCAAGGAAGTACAGACCGCAGCCCGATAATGATGGATTTGTCATTGGTATCGATGCCAATAACTTTGAACTAAAAACCGGTCTTAGTCAGATGGTTCAGCAGAACCAATTCGGTGGCCGAGCAGTGGAAGACCCTTACACTCACCTCAGGATGTTCGTGGAGGTGTGTGAGACCATCAAGCAGAATGGAGTCGGCCAGGATGTGATCCGTCTGTACTTGTTCCCCTTCTCACTTCGGGATCAGGCTCGGGCGTGGTTTACAGCCTTGGATTGCAGCCACATTCGTACTTGGGCCGATCTCCATACAGAATTCCTTGTCGCATTCTTCCCCCCATCAGTCATGATCCAAGAGAAGATGGAGATTTTGCAGTTCCACCAGAAGATGGATGAATCTTTGTTTGAGGTATGGAGCAGGTGGAATGAGCTGCTGAGGAGTTGCCAAGGCCATGGAATTTATACCGAGGAGCAGACCCACATCTTCTACAGAGGGATGAATGAGAGCACCCAAGCGGCTGTTGACTATGCCGTTGGAGGTTCTTTGATGAGCAAGTCGCCCAAAAAGGCCCTCAAGCTGTTCAAGAAGATGGCGTTGCATGGGCAACAATGGTCAAATTCGAGAAGGCCTCAAGTCAAGGCAATTGAGAAGAAATAAGACGACACTCTCAAGAAGGAGATTGAAAAGCTCAAGGGGGAGATGGAAAAACTAACCTCCAATGCTTCTGTTGTTTCTGCTGCACAGGTTGAACCCGTTGCTGATGTGAATTTCATGAACCGAGGAGGCTATCAGAATCAATATCGGAATCAGCAACGAGGTGTAGGATATCAGCATTAACATCCAAAGCAGCATGACGGCTTCTCTTATGCTAATCCGACGGGTGGAGAATTTCCCCCACCTGGTTTTGATGTGCAGGATGGAGAAATCACTGAAAAGAAAAAGGAGAGCTTGGACGAGGTGTTGGCCAAGTATATCAAAGCTTCGGATTATCGAGTTGGAAAGATAGAGCAAGAAGTGGCTGGAGTGCACACAAAGATTGACCTAGTTGGCAAACAGGTTCAGATGCTTGAAACTCAAGTCAGCCAGATTGCTACCACCATTTGAATCCAACACAAGCAAGGACAACTTTCGGGCACTACTGTGGTGAACCCGAAGAATCAAAAGGAGTGCAAAGCAGTTACTTTGAGGTCCAGAATGAGCTACAAAGGTCCCGGGACAATTTTGGACAAGTTTGGGGGAGAAGAAGAGGAGAATCCCGCAGGGGATAGCTCTGTTTCGACCGACGCACGTCCCACGTCGGTCGATGCAGATAGCTCGAGCGAGATGGAGAAGACGGGCAACACAGTCACGTCGACCGACACACATTCACGTCGGTCAACGCAGAAGCCCAGCACGTCGATCGAGATTCCCTCAAGTCGGTCGACACAGAAGGTTGTTCAGGGCAATTCTTCGGCTACAATAGATGATCATATCCCTCCGATGCCCTTTCCTCAGAGGTTTTCCAAGAAGAAAGAAGACTCAAAGTTTGCAAGATTTGTGGAGAACTTGAAGAAAGTCAGCATCAACATACCACTGATCGAAGCTTTGAGGGAAATTCCGGGGTACATGAAGTATCTTTGAAAATTGATGAGTTGCAAGAAGCAATTTGTGGAGAACGAGACAGTAAAGATCCATGAGCAGTGCAGCCTTCTACTCCAAAAGCAAGTGCCCATCAAGGGAAGCGATCCAGGATGCTTCTCGATTCCAGTTGAGATCGGGGGATGCACCTTCGAGAGAGTACTGTGTGATACTGGAGCAAGTATAAACCTGATGTCGTACTCGATCTTCCGACGTCTCAATATTGGAGAGATGAGGTCCACGACAATCACATTACAGATGGCGGACCAATCTGTGTCGCGCCCAAAAGGTATATTAGAGGATGTTCTCATTCGTGTGGGTCATCTAATTTTTCCTGCAGATTTTGTGGTGCTTGACATGAAGGAGGATGAAGATATGCCCATGATCTTGGGGCGAGAGTTCTTTGATACTAGTGCTGCTCTGATCGACTGTCGGAATGGTGAGATCACACTCCGAGCTAATGATGAGAAGATCACCTTCGTGATCGACAAGAACAAGAAGAAGGCGGAGTGCAATCGAATCTCCACTGCTGAAGATTTTGATGAATCTGAGGTTGAGTCTGAAGAAGAAGAAGCTGATGCCATTGAATGGGAGCGAGGAAACAGGTTGGTGAAATTGTCAACTAAGCCATCCCTTTCCGAGCTCACTTCTATCATTCAAGACCATAAGGTATACATGGTGGATGCCAAGGGAAGGAGAGTTTGGACCCGACCCCCATGGTCATGGTGATCTGAGGTATCGTCGAGCCGCGACGTTAAATCAAGCACTTGTTGGGAGGTAACCCAATGTTTACTTGCTTTCTTTTCAAACTCCTTGATATTTTTTCGTTTCTGCAATTTACTTTTAATTTTCATTCTTGTTTTCAAATTAGTTCACTTCTGTTGATTTCGAAAAAAAAATCGACGAACAGTATCTGTTTCGACCGATGCAGACCTGGCATCGGTCAACGCAGACAGTCGACGTGCAGCACTGTTGGAATTGTATACATAAAACCATTATGATTGGTATATTAGGAAACGTTATGTTTGATATACTGGTAATCATTAATGACTTGCAATAAACAACTCCTGTCTGAATTAACAATCATACGATGCGAACAAACACATCCTGTTATCTCGTCGATAGGGAGATCATACGGTGTGTAAGAGATCACAAAAGATCGCATAGATCGTTCGACCTAGCGAGATATAAACAGTTATCACAGCTGAGACAGTTTCTGGTTTGGCTGTCGGTTTAGGCTGCGGCACACAAGTCCATAAGTGGTTTATCTTGACTGCTTTGTGTGACCGGTACATCTCAATGTATTGATAGGATCAATAGTGAGATGAACCATTCTACTTGACATATGAATGAGTAAAGATCTCG
>JAPKLW010005889.1:0-19148 GCA_026898455.1 Plectranthus barbatus | reverse complement strand
CTTCTCAACCGGGCAAGGGATCTGATAGATAATCTTCACCAGATTTTTAGATCGAGTTGGGATGCAGATCAGAAGATCAGATCAGGAGGATTCTTCTTCTTCTCTCTCCTCTTATTTTCGAAAATATTTGTTTATTTTCTTTAGATAAATTTCCTCAATCTGTTAGGAAATTAAATCTTGGTGCGTGGGAAAGATCAAAGGGCATCTCCGCGCACGCGTTCTTCATCGTTTATCGATCCAGGTATTCCGCATAACCTTCTTATGCATAATAATATAGGAGCATGCTAGGATTGTTCATAGGCATAGCAATTTGTTTTTGATATTCCAATTAACGATCCTTGGCAAACGGACTTTCTGAGTCAGTTCACGAATCCCTTCAATTGGTATCAGAGCCAGGTTTAATTAATTGGCTCTATCGGAAAAATAATATTGCCTATGAACATGCATGATTATTATTATTGATTGCTTGCAATGGATGGTTTATGGATTGATCTTATGTTTTTCGTCCTCGTGGTTTCTCGGGTTAATCCGCCCATTTATATGGATTCGTTTTTCACCCACGAGATAAATATGTGGTTAGATTAGAATTTTTAGATTGTAATTAGAATTATTCCATGTAATTTTATTTTCAAAAATTAAATCTGTAAAACAAAGAACGAAGAACACGAAGAACACGAAGAACGAAAAACACGAAGAACGAAGGACCGCGCGACAGGGCCGGCATGGCTGGGGCCATGCACGGCCGTCGACGGCGGTGAATGGCAGACCGGCGGGCGGTGGCGGTGCACAGCGGCGGCGGCGGCGGCGCTGAAACCCTAGGGTTTCGCGCGCACCGCGCACGCACGCACGCGCACAGGCCGCGCGGCCATGGCCGGCGCAGGGCGAGGTGCGCGGGGCTCCAGGCTGGGCCGGCGATGCGAGGGGCGACGAGCAGGGCGGCGGGGCGCGGTGGCGTGCGGGATAGGCGCGTGCGGGACCGGCAGCCGTCCTCCCTCCCTCGGTTGGCGTCGGCAGGCGGGGCAGGTGGCGGCGGTGACTCAGAGACCGGCGACGCAGGCTGGACGGCAACGGGGGCTGGGCGTGAGGCCGGAACGTGCAAAAACCCTAGGGTTTTTTGCGTGGTTCGCGCGAGCCTCCGATTCCAATCTTGCGCGATTCCGGTGAGTCACGAAGGCCGGTGAAGGAGAAGAAGAGTGTACGGCAGTTCAGGCGACGGTCGGGGCAAGCCGGGGCGGCGGCATGCGAAACGGGCAATGGTCGGAGGAGGCAGTTTCACGGACTTCATCCATGTACGTACGTGCATGGCTGATGTGCATGCCGGGAGCCTTCACGATGACAGCAGGTCGCCGGCGATGGTGCTTCGCCGGTGGTGGCTCGTCGGGCCGAGTTCTCGCGGGCTATTGGGCTTGCAATGTGTGCCTAGGCCCGCGATCTTGTTAACTGGCCCAGTTGTCCAATTTTCTGTTGGATCAAATCTTGGAGGCCCAAGTTCAGAAAATAAATCAAGATCTCAGTCCAAGTAGTGGGAGCCCAGTCGAAGATCTGTAAAATAAATTCCAACTTGTAATAGTTAGATTTATTTTGTTTTGTATCATGGGGCCACGAGGACATTTTTATTTGTTTTACTATCTGTCTTCGCATGATATACGCGTTTAAAATAATTGCGCAGCATATCAGCATGTTGTAGATAATAGAGAGCACGTTTACTGCTTTTATTTACGGCTTTAAAGCATGCTATGTGATTTATTTTATGTAATTAATTATGACTATAAATTCGGGGTTCATGCTTTGCATGATAGAATTTTAGCAACGTTATAATTATGGCTACATAAAATAATCTGTGCAATTGAACCTTATGAACTGAAAATTACTAAGCTCATAATTTAGTAAGACCTCCACAAAGCGATCCTTTATTAGAAGTGGATAATTTATTAGGTAAACGTCTACATGTGTAGCTTACTTAATTTATTGTTCATAAGTTCTGATAGATAGGATTTCTTAAAACAAACATTTATTTCATGTGAGAAGTGGGAGTTCATGCGTAAACGTCAACATGTGTAGCTTGCGTATTGAATTTTCATAAGTTCTCTAGGGATTGAATTAAATGAGACAACCTTATTATAAGGGATCAGGTGTGTCCTTATATGGGAGGGTTGGATTTGGTGGTAAACTAGCTTAGATATTGTCCAGAGTATAACTCATATGTGAAGTCCCTACTCAGTAGGATAATATGGTCTTAAGTTAGTCTCCAATTATTAATTCCATTTGTCTAAGGAACCCAGACATGGATTGGAATTAAAGGACTGGAATTGAAAGATGCAGTTTGGTTAGGTGTTTTGTTGTAAACGTCCACATGTGTGGCTTGCAATAGTAACACTTAGGCAAATTGGAGGAAACATTAATATTGTTTTATCATAAGGTTTCAATATTTAATTGTTTCAATGTTCTGCGACTATGTTTTAATTGGTGTTTTAATTTATTGTTTTCAGACATGTCTTTACCAAACGTAATCAATATCTTAGCACAAAACCAATTAACCGGTCCAAATTTCCAAGAATGGAAACGCAACTTGGATTACATCTTTGTCGCAGAGGAGCACAAGTTTGTTCTTGATAAGCCTCGTCCGGCTGAACTCACTAATGCGTCGACTGATGAGGAAAAGAGCTACTATAACAAGTGGCTCAAGTCAAACAATATAGTGAAATGCTATATGATGACTACGATGTCCAAGGTTCTTGCACAGCAGCATCACTCATATGAGAATGCTAGTGACATTATGGACAGCCTCACAGCGACTTATGGTGAGTCAGACCGAGCTGTCAGATTCAATCTCATGAGGGAAATCGTGGGAAAGAAAATGGCGGAAGGAAGCTCGGTCAGAGAGCATGTGGTGGGTATGACTCATCTTATGGATGAGCTTACACTGCATGGGGGAGGTATCGATGCGGAAGCGCAGGTTGATATCATCCTAAACTCTCTGCCAAAGACCTATGAGAACTTTAGACTGAATGCTGTCATGAACAAGAAAGAGTACACTCTTAACGAGCTACTCAATGACTTGATGGCAGCAGAATCAGTCATGCAGCCAGAAAAGGTTGCTTTGGCTACTTCTAGTAATCGTCCTATTGCGCTGGTTGGCAAGAGGCGCAAAGGAACGTTTAAGAAGAAAGCCAAAGGTACAACCTCTGGTAGAAAGTCAAAGAGGACACCGGGCGTGCCTGCTAAAAGAGACAAGTGCTTCAGGTGTGGCAAGTCTGGTCACTGGAAGAAAGATTGTCAAGTCAGGAAGACTGGACAAGGTGCGTCATGTGCATTTATAAAGGAAACATGTTTAGCATCAGTTTCTACCCATTCTTGGGTAGTGGATACTGGAGCTACTGACCATGTTTAGCATCAGTTTCTACCCATTCTTGGGTAGTGGATACTTTGCAGGGGTTCATGCCGACAAGGCAGCTGAAGCATGACGAGATTACCATCTCAATGGGTAGCGGAGAACGAGTCTCAGCAGTAGCCATTAGAGATTTTACTTTATGCTTTGAAAACAATGTTCTGATTTTGAGAGATGTTTTATATGTGCCGGTTTTTCGGCGGAACTTAATTTCAGTTTCCAAGTTATTTTGTGATGGATATTCAGTTATTTTTGATAGTGGAGTTTCTATCATTGGTAATAACGGTGTTATCTGTCATGGCAAACTGATTGACTCTCTCTATATCATTGATTGTATGCATAAATCTTCCGTGAATGTTGCAAACTCATCTAATAATAATAATCATTTAAAGAGAAAGTTTTCTTCCGATGAGGATCAAACATATCTCTGGCACTTGAGACTAGGTCACATCAATCTAAAGAGGATTAAAAGATTAGCATGCGATGGGCTCTTGGATTGCTTCCAAGTGGTACCGCATCCAATCTGTGAGTCCTGTATAGAAGGAAAGATGACGACCAGGCCTTTTAAGGCAAGTCAGTCTCGAGAAGAGGATGTGTTACAATTGATCCACTCTGACTTATGTGGACCAATGTCCACGCAAGCTCGTGGAGGTTATGAGTATTTCGCCACATTCATTGACGATTACTCAAGATTCGGATACGTCTATTTGCTTCGCCATAAGTCTGAATGCTTTGAGAAATTCAAAGAATTCCGGACTGAGGTAGAAAAGAAGCTTGGTAAGACTATCAAGACACTACGATCAGATCATGGTGGGGAATACCTCATCAACGAGTTCTTGCAGTACTTGTCAGATAACGGGATTACATCCCAGTGGACTGCACCAGGAACCCCTCAACAAAATGGTGTAGCTGAAAGAAGAAATAGAACTCTCTTGGAAATGGTCAGGTCGATGATGAGTTATGCAAGCTTGCCGATTTCGTTTTGGGGATATGCCTTGGAAACAGCGGCCTATTTGCTTAACCTGGTACCTTCTAAATCAGTTCCTAAAACACCTCTGGAACTCTGGTATGGGCGAAAGCCAAGTTTGAACAGAATGAGGGTTTGGGGTTGTCCAGTATATGTGCAGACAAAGGAACCTGATAAGTTAGAAAGCAGGGGCAAGCTGATGCTGTTTGTAGGATATCCCAGGCAAACGAAAGGTGGTTACTTCTATTGTCCTGAGAATCAGAAAGTCGTTGTCAGTACCAACGCAAGATTCTTGGAGGACGAATATGTAAGAAACCACAGATCCAAGAGTGAAATTATTCTTTACGAGCTTGAGAATAAAGAAGCAATTCCATCAGGAAAGCCCAGTGTAGTGGTAAATCCACCTTTAACAGGTGAGACTATACCAACACTGCCACTAATGCAAGGTATGGGACAAACACGTACTGTGCCAACTACTGACACAGCTAAGATGCCTCGTCGCAGTGGGAGGGTTAGTCACCAACCCGAGAGGTATATGTTCGTGGGAGAGTCTTCTGACTTGATCCCGGAAAATGGACTAGATGATACAGACCCCTGGACATATGACGAGGCAGTATCTGATAAAGATGCGGACAAATAGCTGATCGCCATGGATTCTGAAATATAATCCATTACTGCTATGGATGTATACCAGAAAACTGATTTGCTAGATGGCATCGAGCCATAGGGTGCAAATGGGTATACAAAAGAAAGAAAGGATCGAATGGGGAAATTACAGCTTTCAAAGCAAGGCTGGTGGCGAAAGGTTATAGTCAGAAAGAGGGTGTAGACTATGACGAGACTTCCTCACCGGTAGCCATGCTTAAGTCCATTCGAATACTCCTAGCCATAGCAGCACATAAGAACCTAGAAATCTGGCAGATGGATGTCAAAACCGCGTTTCTAAACGGGTACCTTGAAGAAGGTAGGGACATCTATATGCAACAGCCAGAAGGTTATGTGCAGAAGGGCGAAGAACATTTGGTCTGGAAGCTAAGGAAGTCGCTGTATGGACTTAAACAAGCTTCACGGTCATGGAATCTCCGTTTTGATGAGGTGATTAAATCTTATGGATTCTCACAATCTTCAAACGAGAGTTGCGTGTACCGTCTGTGTGTCAGCGGAAGCGTAGTATTCCTTGCACTTTATGTAGATGATATTCTCCTATTTGGCGACAATGTGGAAGTATTATCGGGCATAAAGGGGTGGTTATCCGATCAGTTTCATATGAAGGACCTTGGGGAGGCAGGATACATCCTAGGGGTAAAAGTATTGCGGGAGCACAATAAAAAGATGTTGACCTTGTCTCAAGGGTCATATGTGGATACTGTGATTGCCCGTTTTAACATGCATAATGCCAAGAAGGTCTGTTGCCCTTCAGACATGGCATACATCTTTCCAAGGATCAGTGTCCGATGACACAAAAGGAGAAAGATGAGATGAGCAACGTGCCGTATGCATCGGCCGTGGGTAGCCTCATGTATGCAATGTTATGTACGAGGCCAGATATCTGCTTTGCTGTAGGCATGGTAGCGAGATACCAGTCTAACCCTGGACAGGCGCATTGGGCCGCGGTAAAGCACATACTCAAATACTTGAAAAGGACAAGGGACTATTGTCTTCTTTATCAGTGTGATGAGTTGTGCCCTGTGGGTTATACTGATTCGGATTTCCAGGCAGACCGAGATGAAAAGAAGTCCACCTCTGGCTATGTGTTTACATTGGGAGGTGGGGCCATATCATGGAGGAGTGCAAAGCAGAAGTGCATTGCGGACTCCACCATGGAAACCGAATATGTGGCAGCTTCTGAAGCTTCGAAAGAAGCGGTATGGTTTTGAAACTTCCTTCTGGAGTTGGACGTGATTCCTAAGCTACCCAGAACCATCACGGTATATTGTGATAACTCGGGAGCTGTGGCTAATTCTAAGGAACCACGAACTCACAGAGCAACAAAACACATTAAAAGGAAGTACCATATTATACGAGAAATCGTAGCAAGGGGTGATGTGCTGATAGAAAAAATTGATACAAAAGATAATCTAGCGGATCCATTCACAAAAGCTCTGCCTCAGAAGGTTTACGAGATGCATATACGTAGCCTTGGGCTGAGGGCAAAGCTAGCCACGTAGAATGCTTGATGTAATAGCTAGATTAGTTTAGACGCGTTATATTCTGGAAAGCAAATGTATAATGCTTTGAGTATAAGTGGGAGATTGATGGATTTATATACTGTAAGCATTATGATTGGTATATTATGTACAAGGTTTATTGGTTAATATACTGGTAATCATAATTGTTGTATGTTCATCTCCTGTCTGAATTAACAAATATGTGTCGCAAACACAATTATCCTCTTATCTCATCGATAGGGAGATCATACGGTGTGTAGGAGATCACGGAAGATCGTATGGATCGTTTGACCTAGCGAGATATAAATAGTCATCACAGCTGAGACAGTTCCAGGATAAACTGTCGGTATAGGCTGCAGCATATGCGGTGGATTAGCATCTTATCTTGGATGTCTTGGTATGCTGGTGTGGGGCACACATTGATGAGGACCTAAGTCGAGATTGATTCTTTTATCTGACATTAAAAGAATCTAGATCTTTATGACTCGATGGAATCTTAAACCTAAATGAGGATGCAGAAGTATACATATATTGTATATCACTTTGAGTTGTAGAGAGGGTTCTAGTTGAACCTGTACTTCTGCAGTCTTGGGTGATATCAATTTGTGTATGACTGTCTGGTATCTGAACTAGGTAACCACATCCAGTATAGGATGGTGACATTCCCTGAACAGCTCAAAAGGTTCGTTATGCTAAAGTCCTGCAGGCTGATTAAGTTCAAGCATAAGTGAAAAAGGTTTGAGTGGATTGATTCAGGAATTAAAGATGTTAATTAATTAAATAGCTTGTCAGAGCTTAAATTAATTAACGAATGTCTGTAACCTTAAATGTGGGGATAAACCGAGTCCAATGCAACCCGTTCCTCAAACGTGGTAGCAAATAGGTAGGACAGTATTGATTCTCTGGTGGCATGAATCAATATTAATTAATTAATTAGATTCTGGGTTGAATATTGGAATTAATTAATTGATAGGCCTTATTTGCTATTTGCATTCTGGTCCCTGGTCTGGCCCATAATAACTCAAGCCCAATAGAAGCCTAGAATTTCCTATAAATAGGCCTCAGTACCTCAGAACTCAATACACCTTCAACTCATAAGATCACAAGTTGCACACAGCAAACCAGAGCATTGGGAGCTGTGGTGATCGATTGAGTTTGAGATACGAGGAGGAAATTCTGCTTCTCAACCGGGCAAGGGATCTGATAGATAATCTTCACCAGATTTTCAGATCGAGTTGGGATACAGATCAGAAGATCAGATCAGGAGGATTCTTCTTCTTCTCTCTCCTCTTATTTTCGAAAATATTTGTTTATTTTCTTTAGATTATTTTCCTCAATCTGTTAGGAAATTAAATCTTGGTGCGTGGGAAAGATCAAAGGGCATCTCCGCGCACGCGTTCTTCATCGTTCATCGATCCAGGTATTCCGCATAACCTTCTTATGCATAATAATATAGGAGCATGCTAGGATTGTTCATAGGCATAGCAATTTGTTTTTGATATTCCAATTAACGATCCTTGGCAAACGGACTTCGTGATTCAGTTCACGAATCCCTTCAGTAATTAGCCTGAAAATGCTCTAAAAGGGGGACATGAAGATCGAAACCCGTGGGTTCAGAATTATCACAAACGAAGAACTTTTGATTGGAAAAAAAAACAAATAGAGCAGAGAAATTCATCCAACAGTTCTTCCATTTTTCCATCACTTTTTCTAGTAGCATGAGTCATATCTCTCAGTTCACAAGATTAGAGAAACAAGAATAAGGCCACTGCCGCCACTCATATTCATCCTTGCATACAATATAAAGAATGATACATTAATTCACTTTGAGCCATTGTTTTGCTGATTGGAGAACTGTCTTAATGCTTTCCACTAAGTTGAATGTGATTTTCATCTACACGAAGAAAAAACCGATTAATATTCATCAATGAAAGATGAAAGCCGTGTTATTGCACAAGTCAAAAGTAAATGAAACACCTTCTAGCATTTGCAAAAAACTCTGCATATATTACTTTGGACTGCAAAGTCTTGTACTATTTTTTAATCTTTTTCCTCGAACCATCTGCATCATTTTTACCTCAGGCTATCTGCCTCATCTAATCTGGTAGAACTGGATATTAGATATGTGCTTTTCTTGAGATCACTTCCCAAATAAATAAAAATAATATCTTCTTAGTTTCTCTACAAGCTCGCCAACTAAAGAAAGACAAGGCTCCAACTTGTCCTGATTGGAGAGGATTATTCATTTACAAAAGTGTGAAAACATTTAAGAATATGATTTGCCAAATGTGTGAAAAGCAACTGTTGAATAACTTGAGTACCTCTAAAGAAAGATCCGCTCATTGACTAGCAATGTGCCTGTAGAACAATGTCAATAGACTAAGTTTGCAGTAAATATGTTGGATTCGCATTCTGAGTACGCAGTATTTAGAATATTATTTTTATGAATAAAAACAACATTGAATTAGTGTTTCTTCTTTATCTAATCTAGTCAACAACAAACTCTATCATCTTGGCCACATTGGTTTAGAATATCTGCTTGCTCAGGTAATTCAACATCTTCAACTTTACCCTTAATTACCTATCAGCAGAATATGCATCACGAAAATGATAAGAGAAGCCAAAAATGATTAATCTAAAAAAAGCATAGAAGTATGATGAAACAACACTCACTGTTATAAGAAGAAGGTAGAAGAATAATTTTAAGAAATACATCATGAGGTGAATGCAACCAAATCTTTCATGGAACACCAACATAGATATCAGAAGCAACTTTTAAATCCCTGGCTTGAGAAGTGATTAAGGTAGTGATGAACTCTGCTGGTGAATGACTAAATCCAAGGAAGAAAGCATCATGGCAATAATGGTCGTGTATCTTCTTCAGAGAAGAAGAAATAGTTTCATCACAGGAATCAATCACTTCGTTCTTCTCTAAATTAGCCAAGAAAGTTGATTTACCCTTTAATAAGAGGATATGAAAGCAATTTCAAGAATACTAGGTAGTTTTGATACCAACAACTTACTGACCTCGTTGATTGCTTCAATCCGCCGATGCGCTCTTCGATTTCTTCGGGCTTTGCAACTTCTTTGGCATCGATGATGCTAATTTGGTCGAGGATGAAGAGGCTGTCCGGTAGGACCCTACGGACTCCAGAGTTGACAATGTCGATGAAGAGGTAGTCCGATAGGGAAGGCAACAGGAGCGGACGAAACACTCGATGCGGCAGCGGACGGAATCGTGGTGGTAGGGCTTCGACATTGGAGAGGTCGACGATGCTGATGAAGGCGGCAGTCCGGCAGGGAAGGCAACGTGAACGATAGATGACTCATGCGGAGGAGGATGGGAATCACGGTGGAAGGGCTTCAAAAATGGATGGAGGCGCGCAGACATAATGCCTCGATACTTTACAAATTTTTTTATGATATAAACATAGACGATGCAAAATCAACAATGTAGAAAACGCATCGTCTATTAGCGAGAATGCAGAAATAGAGACGACGCGATCATTCGCATCGTCTATATGAATAGACGATGCAAAATTATCCGCATCGTCTATTTCCATATAGACGACGCGAATGATCGCGTTGTCTATTAGCGTGTACAAAATAGACTACACAACTCTACTTCGCTCTACTTCCGCATTGTCTATTAGGATATAGACAACGCGAATGAAATTTTGCGTTGTCTATATCGCGTAGTCTATATTCTAATTTGTTGTAGTGACATGTTTGGTGGCCATGGGACCATTCATGGCTACGGGATGAGACAGGCACTGATCTACCTATCCAGTGACACTGAGGGCAGCCGAGGCAAGAGGACAGTAGTTCAGGATAGGGGTAAGGGACAGATGAAGACGGAGGACGATGAGGAAGAGGAAGAGGATCCATCTGAGGGATCCGAGTGAGAGATGTTGTGGATTTTATGTTTTAGTTATTCTATATTTTGGATTTGGACATCTTTATGATGTTGTTGTTGTACCTTGTTATGTTGTGGGCCTTTATTGTGATGTATGACGAGAGAACGATTGTGATGCGAAATTATTTCATTATTGATGGATTGTTTTGATTTTATTATTGTTGGTGGTTGTTTGAAAACCCTTGCTTAAGTGATGGATGTTGTATTGAGATTATTGTGAGGTTTCTAATTAGTGTGTTTTGCAGAAAGAAACAATGGAGTATATAGAGCAAGGCAGTGGCAAAGGACGCAGCCGAGGCAGGGGCCGTAGTTGAGACCGAGGTAGAGGCCAGAGAGGCAGAGGCCGTGGGAGAGCTAACCCACAACAGGTGTATGAGAATCCAGATTGGGAAGAAGCCCCTATTAACAAAGGGTACGAGGAGTATGAAATCTTATCAGATGATGAGAGTGCTGCAGAACAACAGGGACAATTTACACCACCACATGGGAACACACCTGAAATCCCTTCAATCAAGTGGGTGGAAACTTTCAGGAAACAACAACCTCCAACGTTTGATGGGACCGAAACCCAGCAGCTGCAGAAGACTGGGTGAGGGAGCTTAAAAAGATTTTCAAGCATATAAGATGTTCGAAAGCAGAGAAGATCAACTGCATGTCATACCAGTTGAAGGGGAAGGCAGATTGATGGTGGGAGACCTGTGTGAAGTTGGTCACACCAGCAGAGAAGGATCATCTAAGTTGGGAAAGGTTCAAGGAGGCATTATACGAGAAGTATATTCCGAAGCAATATCGGAAGCAGAGGGTGGTGAAATTCTTTTTGTTTGAACAAGGGAAACTAACAGTGGAAGAGTATGACACAAAATTCGGTGAGCTACTCCGAATGGCGCCGCATCTGGCGGACACGCCACAGAAGATGGCGGAAAAATTTAGAGATCGTTTGTGCGAAAAGATCCACACGCAACAAGCAACAATGAAGGGGTTAACATACCAAGAACTGCTGAGCCACGCCTTTGATATTGAAGCGTCCAAAAATGAGAAGAAGATGCCTGATTGGGAGGTACGGGAGGTACAAGCCCCAACTCTGATTCAGAAGAGAAAATGGGAGGAGCCGTCAAGGCAGTTTGTACAGGGTCAGGGCAGTCAGAAATGCCATGACCAGGGCCGGCCACAGAACTTCTAGGGGAGGCATGACTAGCAGAATTTTCAGAGGCACAATCCCCAGCGGGCTCAGAGGCGTGACCAGAGAGATGAAGGCCCGCAAAATTGCCAGAGGTGTGGCAGTAGGCATACTGGAGGTTGCCAGGGGAACGCTGTTAGATGTTATAACTGTGGAGGCCAGGGTCACTACGCCAGCCATTGCCCAACGCCGCCAGCTCAAGGTGGAAATTGCCAAAACTTTCAAAGGCCGGCTAACCGGCAGCTGAGGGCTATTAGAGGTCACCGCCAGCCTTGGAGAGGCAATATGGGAAACAGAGGAGGAGGCCGATAGGGCAATCAGGCTCCAACCAGGAATCAAGAGGGGAATCAGCTGGGTGGTGATGGACAACAGAGGAGAGCCAGAGCATATGCCTTGGATGGCAACCAGGATGACGGAAATCTGGCAGGTATGGGATGCATTAAGGATATACCTATTACGGTGTTGTTTTATACTGGAGCATCACATAAATTCATTTCATCTGCATGTGTTGAGGCACTAGAACTTAAAGTAGAAAAGAATAGTCAAGATTTGAATGTAGCGATACCTTTAGGAGAAGCCACTGTTTCTACTTTAGTATGCTGAGACTTGAAAATCAAGTTGAACGAGAACGAGATTCGAGTAGCAGAGTTGAATGTACTGGACATTCATGATGTAGATGTAATCCTAGGAATGGATTGGCTGTCAGAGAATAAGGCGACGATCTTATGTCGCGAGAGGAGAGTGATCATTCCTCAGCAAGGGAGCGAGGAGTCGATTGTGCATGGGTTTTGAAAGAGGCAGAGAGTGCCTGTAATCATTACATTTCAAGCAACAAAGTTGTTGCGTAAGACAGGGAACTAAGCCTTCTTAGTATACCTGGAAGGAGAAGAGAAACCAGAGCTGACAGTGCAAGATGTGCCTATAGTGAGAGAGTTCGAGGATGTATTTCCGAACGAACTACCAGAGTTACCGCCAGATAGATAGGTGGAATTCACCATTGATTTGGAACCAGGTTACCATTGATTTGGAACCAGGTGCGGCACCAATTTCTAAAGCGTCGTATCGCATGGCCCCAAATGAACTGCAAGAATTGAAAGTCCAGCTACAGGAGCTGTTGGACATGGGATATATTAGGCCTAGCGTGTCACCATGGGGTGCACCGGTTCTATTTGTGAAGAAGAAAGATGGATCTATGCGTATGTGCATTGATATAGGGAACTAAACAAGTTGACGCTGAAGAACAGATACCCATTACCAAGGATCGACGATCTGTTCGATCAGCTCAAAGGAGCGAAGGTATTCTCTAAGATCGATCTTTGATCGTGGTATCATCAGTTGAAGATTCGGAAGGAGGATATCCCGAAGACAGCGCTTAAAACCCGATATGGACATTATGAGTTTGTGGTAATGATGTTTGGACTCACAAATGCACCAGCAGTGTTCATGGATTTAATAAATCGAGAAATTTATCCGTATCTTGATAACTTTGTGTTGGTATTTATCGATGGCATTCTGATATACTTGAAGAGTGAAATGGAGCATGAACAACATCTGAGGACGGTATTGCAGACCTTGAGAGATGAGAAGTTGTATGTGAAGTTCAGCAAGTGTGAATTCCGGCTGAGAGAAGTGACATTCTTGGGTCACATCGTTTCGGCTGACAGAATCAAAGTAGATCCAGCCATGATTTAAACTGTGATAGACTGGAAATCACCGTTGACACCGAACGCATTCGCAGTTTTATGGGTTCGGCAGGAGATTACAGGAGATTCATCGAGGGCTTCTCCAAGATTGTGAAGCCGATGATGCAGTTATTGCAGAAAGGTATGAAGTTTGTATGGTCAGAGGAGTGTGAGGAGAGTTTTCAGAAGATGAAACAACTGTTAACAACCGCGCCAGTCTTAGCAGTGCCAGAATCAGACAAGAACTTTGAGGTTTACACTGATGCATCGAAGAATTGACTAGGTTTGTACGTAGAGAAATGCTTGTCATGTCTGCAAGTCAAGGCGTTACATCAACAGCCGTATGGGAAGTTGCAGCCGTTAGACATCCCTGAGTGGAAGTGGGAACATATCACCATGAATTTTGTGGCAGGGTTGCCTAAGTCACAGAAAGGGATTACGGTGATATGGGTAATAGTGGATCTTCTGACTAAGAGTGCTCACTTTTTTCCGATCAGAGTGAACTATGGTTCAGATAAATTAGCTGAAATATATGTCCGAGAGATAGTCAGACTGCATGGAGTGCTAAAATCCATTACGTCTGACAGAGATGCGAATTTTACCTCTCAATTTTGGATGAGCTTACAACAAGAGTTGGGGACTCGCCTGAATTTCAGTACGGCGTTTCACCCTCAGTCAGATGGTCAATCCGAGAGGACCATCCATACTCTCGAAGATATGCTGAGAACGGTGGTTTTGGACCAATGAAGTAGTTGGGAGCCGATTCTACCTTTGATTGAGTTCTCTTATAATAATAGTTATCAGACAACAATCGGAATGGCTCCCTACGAGGCTCTGTATGGAAGGAAGTGTCATTCGCCTCTCTATTAGGATGAGGTAGGAGAACGAAAAGTTATCGGACCAGAAGCTGTGAGCGAAATGATCGAGATAGTCCGTCAGATTCGGGAGAGGATCAGAGAAGCGCAGAGTAGGCAGAAGTCCTATGCTGACTCGAGGAGGGCCGAGCTATGCTTTGAGGTAGGGGATAAGGTATTTGTCAAAGTCTCGCCTTCCAGAGGAATAGTGCGATTTGGAGTGAAGGGTAAATTGCGACCGCGCTATGTGGGACCGTATGAGATACTAGAGCGCATTGGTCCAGTGGCATACAGATTAGCACTACCCCCGAGTATGGGTAATATTCATAATGTGTTTCATGTGTCTCAGTTGAGAAAGTATGTATATGATCCTAGACACGTGATCCATCAGGAGGAGGTGGTTTTGAGTCCGGACCTATAGTACGAAGAGCGACCGGAAGCTATTTTGGATCATAAGATTCAAGAGCTCAGGAATAAGTCGATTCCGCTCGTGAAGGTGCTTTGGAGTCACCATAGGCGTGAAGAAGCAACAAGGGAGCTAGAAGATAGGATGAAGGAGATATATCCCGAGCTTTTCGAAGTTTTGTAAATTTTGGGATGAAATTTTTATAAGGGTGAGGGGATGTAATACCCCAAGCTAAATTCAATTGTTGTATAGCTTCATTAGTCCAATAAATAGAATTCTTCCCTCAATTTGACATAAGATGGATGCCGAGAAGTGGAGAAACAGCCGAGATATTGAAGAGAGAAGGTAGGGCATTTTTCATGTTTTAGAATTTGAGTTTTTGTTTTAATCTTGTTTAAATGGCGATGGAACTGAGTTTTGACGATTTAGGCATGTTCCTGGTGTTTTAGAGAACAATCGGGTAGCCGGAAATGCGGGTTTTACCATCGAAATTCGTAGCTGCCGCCGGAGAGAGAGGTTTTCCGATGAGCCTCCATCCAACCCCATTTTTCGTATTTAATTCGAGTTTTTAGTTGTTATTCATGTTCTAGGATGTTTAGGTACCTCAAATATGTGTTTGCATGTTAAATCAGAGGTGTGGGGAAGGGTTTTCATCGAAGTTGAAGGTTAAGCCGCGAGGGAGTCAGAGAAGATGATTTGTGTCGATCGACAGGAATTGTGTCCATTGACAAATAGGCTGCTTGTCGAAGGAGGGAGATCGAACACTCCTGTCGGTCGACAGGATGTGTTTTGATCGGCACAGAAGCCGCGCGTCGAGGCAGGGTTGTCGAACATTCCTATTGGTCGACAGGTTATGTTTCGACCGACAGAGATGCCAGCCGAGAGGAGGTAATCGACACACCCCTATCGATCGACAGGGCATGTTTTGATCGACATAGATGTGTTGACAGGGAAGCTGTCGACCCAAATGATGTGTCGAGATGGGTTGTGTCGACCGACACAGAACCCTGTCGGTCGACACAGAGTTTCAAAAGGGGAGAAACTTGATTCAATTGTCTGATCTTAATTGTTGGGAAATTATTCCTAAAATCTCCCTTAGGATTTATTTGTAAAAGGTTTTGTTGGATCAAAGTAGTTGGTCGACCATTTGCTGAACTCTAAATAGTCTAGCATACTCTGTAAAGTCCTGTATAGGTTTTATATTGAGTTGTAATAAACTAGTGTGCTAGAAGAATTCCTAGCAGTCACGGAGAAGATGATGTTTGCTAGAAGATATTGAACAGCAGAATGCTAAGATATTAACATTCATCAACAACCAGCAAACTGCTAGAGAAGCGAGCTAACAAAGGATAAAAGAGTTGTGAATCAACAAGAGTCTTCAACTGCTAAACGAAGGATCCTAGCAGAGCAATATACAGGATGCTGAAGTCTCATTGCCGTTCTGACAAAAAGCTCACACAAAGGACGAGACTTTCCCGAAGTAGTTAGGAAAGTACAAATCAAAGACAAAAGCGACTGTCACAGACCAAACGCTCTCGGATCAAGGAGCCGTTGAGTCTAACGGATATGGAGATTCAAAGTTTGAATCTCCATCTATAAAAGAAAGGTCCGAAAGTGGAGACAGCTACTGCTTCTATCACTACCGACATTCGCAAACTACACAAGTGTGAGAACCCTTTGACAAAGCGAACAAGTGAAAAGTAGTCAGTTGAGAGCTCGTGATAAAAAGTGCATTCAAAGCTTTCAACAACCGAGAGTGTCTTTTCATTGAATATCTGACACTTATCCTTGAAGATTCTTGAACTTCTGTTAAGAATCTTCAATCATTGGGATAACTTCCTTCCTAGGAAGATCCAACAGTCACTCTTGAAAAAGATTGACTCTGACGGGCTTTAGCCGCACATTTATTGAGTTCAGGGGCAAACTTAAAAAGCCTCAATAGCGAAGGACAAGTTTTACGAAGGTGTGCCCTTGACTTGATCGGAGCTGTGATCGGAAAAGTGCAAAGTAACGGAAGATAGCTGTGTTGTGGCCGGTTCGAAAGTTCGCCGCCTACCGCAAGTGTTGGCGAATCCTTGTACTGTTGTATACTTTTCTAGTCACTTAGCATACTAGCTAAGGAGTGGACATAGATCTATTTGGATCGAACCACTATAAAAATCCCGTGTTCATTTACTGTTTTAGAATTTACAGTTTAAAGTTGATTTGAAACCTAGCAATAGAGTTGCTAGCGTATATCTGAAAACTGTCTTAAATCATAACTTGAGCTAAGAAATATATTGTAAACAACGATAAGTGTAAGTGACGTATATTTATTCCGCTGCATTTTGTGTTAAGTTTTAATTACGACGACTCTGATATTTAAGGACCAACAAGTGGTATCAGAGCAGGAGGTTGAAAAACCGACTGCTTCTGAGTCGCTTTGAAACCTGATCTATCTTTTCCTTGCACACTTATCCTTGTTTTATCTATCTAGCTCAGGAAATCATTCCAAAAGCATACAGAATGTTGAATCATTCACTTGGACAATATGACAGAGAGAATTTTTCATCTTGGAAGAAGATGGCTCTCATACAGCTTCAGAGCATACATCCTGAGATGGAGGATGTACTGGTAAGAGGTCCTATTCAGATTATGAAAGCTAACACCTTTATAGGACTTGGACGTGCTGAAAATGCTGCTGAAGGAGAACCAAGACCCCGGAGACCTGACATGGTTCCTAAACCATTTGATGAATACACAAGTGAAGATAAAAAGAGAGCTCAACTAGAGCACGTGGCAAAGAAATTGATTCTTGATTCCCTTCCAAAGCTGATGAAAGAAAAAGCGCTTGATTTTGAAACTGCTAGGGAAATGTGGAACTATGTGTGCGAGTCTTCTCAGGAGACGGATCAAATGAAACGTAACATACTACAGGTAGCTGTGCAGGTGAAACCATACAAATTATGGGGGAACGCTTCAACACCATCATTGGGGAACTTAGGAATCTTGGAAAGAAGTATGATAATGGAGAGATGAACAACAAAATCATCTCCAAACTATATCCAAGAGATGACTGGTTCGCGAAAGCGACAAGCTTGAGTGAAAAAGACCTCAACAGCATGACTACGTCTGAGGTATTTGCTCAACTTAAAGCTCACGAATTTATCATACAGCAGCCGAAGAAAAATGAAACAGCTGTAGCACAAGCCGCATCAAATTTCGTTAGCAACTCTGAAGACTTAGCGTACTTCGCTAAGAAGGACTACAGCAAATTCAAGACAAAGAAGTCCTTCTAGAAGCCAGAAAGATCTGCTCCAGCATCACCCGCAAAGGAAGGTACTTCCAGTACAGGTACACAATCTATTGATCTAAAGATCAATGAGCTGGAAGAACAGATGAAAAAGATGCAGAGGATGTTGAATGAAGCGAAAGCTGAAAAGGAGGCGAAAGAGATCCAATCACCATCATCTAACCGCTCAGTAGAGCGAAAAATTAGAACTTGTTTTGAATGTGGTTCTCCAGATCATTTGAAGCATGATTGCCCGAAGGTCAGCAGAGAGGAAAGAGAACGCCTGAAGCACAGATTTGAAAGACGTGCTGCTAAAGCAGTAACCAAGGCGTTGCTGACCAGGACGGAGATTGCTGATGAAGAGGAGTTTTACTGCTCTTTAGAAGAAGAATATAGCGAAGAAGCATTGTTCGTGTTAATGGCAAACATTGTTGAAGATCAGTTTGCTGACGCGGACAACGATGCTGAGCAAACCAATGAATCAGCTGTCGCTGCTGAGGAAACTGAGGTATTACCAACAAACCCATCTAGCAATCCAATCATAGATGAATCGGAGGAATCATTTTTCGATTCCGAGGAAGATTACTTGACAAAGTTGTCAATAGAGTTTTCAAAAATGTATGAGATCAAAAACGAAATCGTTGGGGAAAACACCTCACTAAAACTCAAAGTTACAAATTTGACCGAGGAAGTCGAGAGACTGAGGTTAGAAAGTGAGGAACTCTTGAAATTAAAAGCAGACTTCTCTCAATTGTAAGAAAAATTTCAAACTTTAGAAAAAGAGAATCATGCTTTAAAGAGTAATCCCAAAGAGGACTGTATTTGCATGTACGCATCCAGCAGGGCTGCTCTCAATGCCCTTGTAAGTAGCCAAAGACGTCATTATGATAAGTCTGGACTTGGATGCGAATCATCAAAAAGAATGTCAAAACCCTATGATAATTCGTCTAAACAGAATCCAATTTTGTTTGTATCTGCTGGATATAACTCTGCTGAAAAGGGTAAAGGAGTAGATTCTGCTAAAACTTCGCATGCTAAGCCAATAGCTAAGCTGAAGAATAGACTCCCGCAAAATGTGCCATTGGATCTCTGCAGAGGTCTATACCGAAGATAGCCAATTGTTCATCTGCTGGATCTCAGCAGAGGTCAGAATTTGCTAAGCCTTTATCTAATGGACCTCAGCAGAGGAACCCAAGGATAAATGTTGTACGCAATTCTAAGCCTCAGCAGAAGAATCAAAGGATGAATGACAGGCATGTATTTAATAGACCTTGATACGTGCGTAAAATGACCCGTATTTTGATATGTGAACATGCTTG
>JAPKLW010005888.1:0-19152 GCA_026898455.1 Plectranthus barbatus | reverse complement strand
GATAACAATGGTAGATCAAATGTCTTAAGTGCTCAATTGAGTAGAATGGATGTTGATTAGAACCTAGGTGTGATCCACTTTAGTTGATTTATGTTGCAAACCTTTTTAATTCCTAATTGGATGGACTATCACCCTACACTAGTCAATCCCCAGTCACGGTGAATCAACCGTGGATGACACTAGGACCCTCAAATAGCTACGTTATCGGCCCCTAGATCACTCCAAATTGCACGTGAATCATCATCCGATGTCCTATCTCCGTACAGGGATTGTATCAAGGTACACTAGAACGCACACTAATCACGACACTCCTTTTCGCGTATTGGCTGCAAAATTTGTGTCAACTAACTTCTAGACTGGCTCCTTACCTACATCTAGTCGTATTTGAATAAGCTCTAGTGTGGTCCAATCACAATTAGGAATGTAAGCAATAACAATCAACCAAGCTTCTCACACTTTTATTCACATCAACATTCATGTAGAATTTAGAACATCATATCTCGAATGAAAAGAATTACAAAGTTTAATTGAATCTAAACATTGAAAGAGATAAGTTTGAATGATATTCTTCCCCAAATTGGAGCCTTTCGATCTTGATCTACCGCTCTTGATCCTCGAATCTTCTCCAAGGATGAATGATTGGAACTTATTCCTCTTGGATAGGGTTGGAATTGTGGTGATGGATGGAAATTTGAGAGAAATCTAGCTTGATCTAATGTTGAAAATGGCAAAAGTTTTTAAAATTATCGAGTTTTCGCCTTTTATAGAAGAGCTAGCAGCGCCTTGGATCGCCCGGGCCGAAATTGGATCGCCCGGGCCACTTTAAAAACTACCAGTAACCGCCAATTCATGATCTGGCTCAGCAGAGCCTGGTTTGGCTCGGCCGAGTCTAGCCTCTGAACATCTTGGCTCGGCCAAGCCTGGTTCGGCTTGCCCGAGCCTGGCCTCTGAACATCTTGGCTCGATCAAGCCTGGCCTGGCTCGGCCGGGCGGCTTATCTAAAAACGGTCCTGCTTCATTCCTTTTCTCTGCTCGGTCGATCCTTCTTCGCTTTGACTCTCGGCTCGGGCAATTTTCCTCCAAAACTATCCCAAAAATGTCGATTTATGCTCAAAACCTAACCTACACCATCCGAAACACACGAAACACAAAAACACAAAAACAAGACAAAAACATATGATACGAAAGTAAAATGGCCGCAAACATGCACGCTCACACATCAAAATATAGGTTTTTTTACGCACGTATTAGGCATATGAGGGGATACAACTTAATAAATAACCCAGATCTGAATTCTATTAATCTAATTATCATGGAAAGCATAGGAATATGATGCATGATGGGTAGGTGTAGATCTAGTAGAGTGGAAACTTGCTAGGCACTTATGTGTGGTTTTAAGACTCAAAGATCATGCGAGACATATGCTCTAGCATATAGGACAGTGAAAGATTGAAAATCTATAACTCAAGTGTGTTTCTCTTTCTTTGTTTGCACGTGTCATTGGTTATTTGTGATTAGTTTATGATTAGAAGTTTTGTTAATCTTGTTCATTTCAGTTTGCTTTCCATTTTAGTTTATTGCACTTTAATTTTGAGTATGCATCACCAAACCTATTTTGCAAGCAATATTGTGTGCACGGCTTGATTAAACACTCTCTAGGGTTCGATATCTGGTCTCCTAGACTATATTACTTGTCGATTGCATATACTTGCATATAGTTCTTTAGATACCCTGTAGCACAACAACAAGTTTTTGGCGCCGTTGCCGGGGAGTGTTAATTTTTGAGTCTGAATGCAATTATTTTGCTTTATTACTGCTCTCATTTTGTTTTTAATATTTTTTACTTGTGTGATTAACAAGGTGTTGTAGTGTTTTAATTATTAGGTGTGAACAGCTTGTGAACAAAAAAAAAAGAAAAAGATAACAAATCAAGGTGGTGTTGCTGGAAATGGTGGGAACAACTTGGGCAATATCTTGGCCATGGCTAATGATAAAGACAAACCCATTCACTATTATACAAACCCGTTGTTCCAAGATCTGAAACCAAGCATTGTGTGGCCTAAAATTGAAGCTAACCATTTTGAGCTGAAGCCGGTAATGCTCCAAATGTTGGAGTTCATAGGCCAATTTAGTGGCCAACCCACCGATGATCCCTATCTTCATTTGCGATCTTTCTTGGAAGTTTGTGACTCTTTCAAGCTGCAAGGTGTGAGTCCAGAGGCACTAAGGCTGAGGCTATTTCCCTTTTCATTGAGGGATAGTGCTCGATCATGGTTGAGCTCATTTCCACCTGATTCTATCCCCAACCGTTGTTGCATGAGGTATCATGTGTTTATTGTGGAGAAGGACACAAGTTTTAACAATGTCCAACTCAGCCAACATATGTATGCTTTGAAGAAAATCAGAATTATCAGCAGAATCAGTGGAATAATCCATATTCTAACTCATGCAACTCAGGGTGGAGGAACTATACCAATCTTTTATGGTATGCGTCAAAAAATTCCAATGCTGCAGTATCTGAGCAGCATAAGTCTGGCAGTTGTGATTTCCAACATCAAAATCAACATATAGTTGAAGCACCACCTGGGAAGCAGCTAAGTTCATTGGAGGAAATGATCAAGGAATTTATTACAAAAAATGCAGCAATAAGTCAGAGTCAGGATGCCCTTATTCAAAGCCAAGCTGCTTCACTTAGAAGTTAGGAAGTGCAAGTTGGGAAATTGGCAACCGAGCTGAAAAATAGACCTCAAGGTTAACCACTAAGTGACACTGTTTGGTCCCTTATGATCAGAGTCGTCGAGGTTATTAACAAAATACACACACGAAGTGCAGCGGAATAGATTGCATTTTCTTGTATTTAGATTATTCTCAAATTTATTTTCGTTAGGGTTTTTGTTGGTCCCGGATATCAGGGTATACTTTGGCAGCGGAAAATACGTAAGTTCGTTTCTTGCACTCTGCTGGTTACACAGCTGACTGGGACCTTGTCAGCTGGTAAGTCAACTGGCAACTGAGTATTCAGCTGACTGGCAACTGGCTGGTCAGCTGATGACTCAGGACTTGGCTAATTTTAGAGTCGAGTTTGCACAGTTATAAACTGGTTTCAGTTATACTCCAGCACTTGGGTGCTGGGTTTTAAATCAGTAAGTAAATGCTGAAAGCAGTAAATAACAAGGATATTTTATAGTGGTTCGATCAACTGATCTACGTCCACTCTCCAGTCGAAGCACTGGAAATTCACTAAAGAGAGTAATCCGGTACAAGATTTCCTACGATCTATTTCCAGCTGGTAGATGCCTCGTCTACCAGTTCACTGGATCAACCGCTCCCGGTCCTTGTCCTTCTTCAACTCTTGTCAGATGGATGGAGTGCGAGCACGTCACTTCAACCTCCTCCTCCGACTGATTGGGTGTTGAGTTCTCCCAAGAACTTGACTCTTGCTGGCGGCAAAACTGCCCGTAATAACTCTGGAGCTGGCTGGCTCAAGAGCTGCTATGTTCTTCCTCGGAATGAGAAAGAACACCAAATGAGATCAATAACTCACAAGCTAGAAGCTTGGAGTCTCGTGTTCAAATGATTGACACACGGAGTAGCTTTAAGAAAAGCCTCGAAAGATTGCTTATACGCTGATATGAATGCGTTTGAGCTTTCGGTAGTTCAGGAGTGGCTAAGAGTGGGCAAGAGTATTGAATGCTGTTGGATCTCACGTATTTATAGACGTGAGATTCAGATTCAAATACTAGCTGTTTGGACACATCCGGAAAAGTCTCTGTCCTCGCATGTCCTTCTGCAGGCGGCAGGTAGGAATTTCCGGAAAGCGCCATACCTTTGATCGCTTTATCTGACACAGATCTCTTTGTGTCAGAACGACTCTATTCGTCAGTACGAGGAATCGGAACTGGTGTCTTTGAACTGATAGACTTTAAGGCATCCTCCTTAAAGTCATACACTGTCAGTTACTTCCTCAGACGAATCTTCTTTTTGTCTCTAAGTCTTCGGGAGAGCGAATCTTCAATTCTGCTGATAACCTCCGACTGGTAGATCATACTGGTGATCTTGTGCTGGCAGTCTCTGCTGGTGACTTTCCTTAGCACAATCAAGGTCTACCAATTTGTCTGATGTTATCTCTTGGAATCTCCCGTGACTGGTGGCTTCACCGCTGGTGAATAGTGTCAGCCAGAACACATATTCTGCTGGTAAGATCTCTCAGCCTCCTGCTGGTGAAATCTTCCCAACTGGTGAACAGTAACCAGTCAATAGCTCTACTCCATGCTGATGAACAGTGTCAGCATGACTCTTCGTCAGCCGCTTGCTGGTGAGACTTCTCTCAACTGGTAAGCACATCTCATGCTGGTGAACAGTAGCCAGCATGAGTCTTGATCAGCTGCGACTTACAACTCAAAATACCTAAACAGGACTTTATATTTGAGGCTAGAGCTATTCTAGAGACAAACTGACGCTGGTTGGACTTAGGATTTGATCCACCAAAACACTTAAACACCAAATCTAAGATCTAAGCTATCAGCTGGAGAAGGGAAACTTAGCCAGATTTCCCAACAGTTTTCTTAGGTTGCCTCTTCAATTATACGCTAGTAACGTGGTTACTAGGTTTTAAAGCACAATGGTTTGAAAAGCGGTACCGATAAGACAACACACAATTTATAGTGGTTCGATCAAGTGATCTACGTCCACTCCTTAGCCAAATCGCTAATAATTTTACTAGAAAGTATACGATGTACAAAGAGAAGCCTTTCATGTTTAGCAGTCAGCCTTCTGAAGATCTGTCTTCTTTATGGTTGTCTTCCGATACTCCGGACTTTCTTGGTGTAGCTCCAGCTGAGTCAAGGGCTCACCTTCGTAAAACTCGCTTTCACCACTTACTTTGGAGTAGTTTAGAGTTCTCTCCAAACTAACAAGTGTGCTCAGCTTCAGTGCCCGCCTTAATCAATTTCTTCACACAAAATTGACTGATGGATGCTTTCCTTAATTGAAAAGTGATCCCAATGATTGAGGATTCTTGAACCAGTTCAAGAATCACACAGACGAATGTCAGACGTGGTAAGACACTCGAAATGTTGATGGCCTTTGAGTATCTCTGAATTTTGCCTTTCAACTGGACTGCTTTCTTGCCTTTTTGCCTTTTTGATTCTTTCGTATATCGTGTTTCTGATTAGAGAGTGAGCCGCTCCTGCATTGTCTTTTGACTTCCCTTTTATAGTAATGATCTTGAAGTTTGGGTCGATAGATCCGTTTAGACACAACGGATCTTTCTCCTTAAATGCGGGTAGCTAATTATTGATTTTTCTGCTTTCTGACAGGCTTTTCCGTCCTACTTCTGACATGGCTAATTGTCGCGCATTGGTCAGAGTGGCGGTGTAGCAGTCCTTCTGTTTTGCTTTGCTGAGCTTCTGCTAGTACGGGATGCTGGGTCTCTTTCAGCATGCTTTTGATCCCCTTGCACAGCGAGTGCTTTGTCTGCTACTCCGATTTGATCTCCTAGCATCTTCAGCGGTAAAGGATGCATTTGTCGAATGCTTCGAATGCTTCGAATGCGCACAACCTTCAGCATTGTTCGATGTTTGCTGAGATATTTCAATTGGCCTATTCTATTACAACACGATGTTTTAACCTATACAGGACATTACATTGGATGCTAAGCTATGCTAAGGTTCAGCAATGATCGACCGTCTACTAAGGTTTGATCCAACAAAACCTTTTACAATTAGAACCTAAGGGTAATTTACAAATATTTTCCCAACAATTTCCCTCTTTTTGGTGCGATCAAAGCTTATTAAGGATTGCTGAGACTTAGCTTAGAGATTAGAAACAAAATTGCATGCAGGGCATTCAGCAAACATTAAATATCTTCCGTTGAGTATACAGAAAGTGTATATCAACTATTGTTCATACTTGGAGAATCAGAATTCAGAGAGAGAAAAAAATTAAAATCGACAGGGCAAGGGTTTAGAGAATGACCTTAATTCTGAGCATCTGGTGGAGGTTTTGGCTTTTCAAGAGATTCAACTTTCTTCATTGTCATGGCCATTAGTTTCTCCATCTGTTCAATCCGTGCCCGTTGTTCTTCTCTTTGTTGTTCTGCTAGATTCATTCTTCGTTCCATCATTGTTCTTTCAAATTCTTTCTCTTTCAACGTTATCTCGGCTTCCTCAGCTTTTATTCTTGCTTGTTCAGCAATCCGTCTTTCTTCCCCCTCTTTGAGAACATCCAAAACAGAGGTGGTGAAAGACTTGTGAGTGTCAAGATTGTTGTGGAGAGTCACCACATTTGTTTGTACCGTAGACACGGTGTCTTCGACGTGTGTGATCTTGGTAGTGACTTGTTCGACTTGATGCTGTACTTCTGAGACAGAGGTTTTTACGCCAGAGATAGCTCTGCGGACATCAGCAACCTCTTTCAGGACTTCTTCATTGAATCTGGCTTGCTGGATATCGCGTTGATGCAGGGCGTCGTTAAGAATGTTGACAAGAGATTGGAAGCTTACTTGCACTGGTTTTGCTTCAATGGGTTTGTCAGAGAGAACTATTTCAGTATTGCTTGCTACTGTAGTGGCTTCACCATCTTCGCTTTCCACTGTACCAATTTCAGAAGCTTGTGTTGTTGCGTCAACTCTTTGTGCGGCAACATCAAGAACTACGTTGGTAGCTACTTCCAAGGACTCACTCATTGTATTCGGTCCGAGAGTTGAACCAGAACCTTGAGGTTCAGATACAAGAGATGAAGTTGCATGTCCAGTAAATCCTTTCTGAAAGTTAATAATTTTGAGGTAGTCCTGACGTCTGGCTTCCTTCTCTTTTTCTTCTTCGAGTGCGGCTAGTTCAAGATTCCGAACCCGCACTTTCTCCTCATAAGCTGCTTTCCGTTTCTGATAAGCACTTATTGCAGCCCTTTGTCGTGTGGTTAGCGCCATGTGTGCCAAGGACTTCGTATCTGGCGCAAACTGTGATTTTGGCAGGGACTGTGTTGGAAGAAACTTTCTGTGAGCTCGGATGGCTTGCAATCGAGCATGTACTTGCTGATCAGTATATTGTCTTGTGCAAGAAGGCTGGTCCATCCACTCATTGGACCATAATTCTTCAGGACGCCAGAAGTTAAGACCTTTTCTAGTGAGAATAATCATTTTTTCCTCAAAGCAGAGTTCATGCATGCTGTAGTCATAAGTCTTCCATCGTCGAAATTGACTACCAAGCACTCTTCCTTCCTCTGTTTCTTCATTAATCACACCAAAAAAGATGCCTGTGATGTCCCTATTTACTTCTTGCTTTACGAAGGCTAAAATCTCTTCACTCCAATCTTTGAGATCAACATTCATATCTTCATTATCTGAGACAGCAGCACACCATTGTGCTATACGTCGTGAGCGAAAGAGTTTGCCAGGTAAACCATTAAAAGGTATCCTCAGTTGTTCAGTTTGTAAAGTGGGGTATTTTCGGAGGATTTTGGCGTTAAATACTTCGGCAGATTCCCCCTCAGAATCAGATTCCGATGAACAGGTGGACTCATCCAGACATCCAGCAGAGGAGACTTCAAGGTTCATTGTATCTTCTGTTTGGTCTATGCTATCGGCATCGACCAGTGTTTCCTCAGCAACATGGACGTCTTCAGCAGTGTCTGCCATAGCTTCATCGCTTGCAATTGATTCATCAATGATTGGTTTCACCGGGTTATCAGCTGCAGTAGAGGAGTTCTCTGTTTCTTCAATGGTGTCTTCCATTTGGATTTCAACCATTGTGGATTCTTCACCATCCGTGTGATTAATGGCTTCACTTGGTGGCTCCTTAGCAGATCCAATAACATTTTCCATATCGGAGGAGTCTTTGGTAGTGGAGGTTCCAGATCCAGGATCCTCAGTTGTTTCCTTAGCGACCAACTATGCAGTATATATGTGAACATATCTGTAGGAAGTAGCATAAGAATTCCCCAGAAATCCAGAAAGAATGAGAATGAAATCTCATTCATCCACAGTAATATCTAATTCCATCATACCCAATTTGATGCATAATTCTTTGAATCTAACCTCTGCAAGGGGCTTCGTGAAGATATCTGCTGTTTGATCCTCCGTACATATTCGTTGAATGTCAATATCCATCTTTTCTTGATGATCACGAATAAAATGATGTCGGATGTCAATGTGTTTTGTCCTGGAATGATGTACTGGATTCTTTGTGATGCACATAGCACTATTGTTGTCACAACAGATTGGTACGCATTCAGGTGATATGTCATAATCTTGGAGTTGTTGACGGATCCACAGAATTTGCTGACAGCAACTAGCAGCCGCTACATACTCTGCTTCGGTGGTTGACGTTGCTACCGAGTGTTGCTTTTTGCTGACCCAACTGATCAATTTGTGACCAAGGAATTGACACGTACCACTGGTGCTTTTCCTGTCGATTTTGCATCCTCCAAAGTCTGAATCTAAATATCCACTAAGAGCTAGACTGTCGGCTCTTGGATACCAAATTCCTAACCCTTCAGTGCATTTTAAGTAACGAATGATCCTCTTTGTTGTATCAAGATGTGTCTTGTTTGGTTGAGATTGATATCTAGCACATAGTCCCACAACATAGGATGTGTCGGGTCTGCTGGCAGTAAGATATAGCAGAGATCTGATGATTCCTTGATACAGGGTAGGATTGACTGCATCTCCATCTTTTTCAAGATCTGCTAGACACGCATTGCTGATGGGGATCCTTAAGCTTTTGGATTTCTCTGGGCAGTATTTAGCAATGAGATCTCGCGTATATTTCTTTTGATGAATGAATATCCCTTCACTTGATTGGTGAACTTGAAGTCCAAGAAAATAGGACATTCTTCCCATCATGCTCATTTGAAAATTGCTCATCATTAGCTTTGAGAATTTGTCACAGAGTGCTTGATTCTTTGAGACAAAGATGATGTCATCAACATAGATCTATACGAGTAGAATGCTTCCTTCGTCTTTAATTCGGAAGAGTGTTTGATCAATCCTTCCCTTTTTGAAGCCATTGTCGAGTAGAAACTTAGATAGAGTTCCTTACCAAGCTCGAGGTGATTATTTTAGTCCGTACAATGCTTTTCTTAGTTTATAGACCTGATTTCCATTTGCAAAGCCCGGATGTTGCTCAACATAGACTTCTTCATTGAGTTCGCCATTTAGATATGCACTTTTGACGTCCATTTGCATGACCGAGAATTCATGATGCACTGCATAGGCGAGAAATAATCTGATTGCTTCCAGTCTTGCTACTGGCGCAAATGTCTCATCGTAGTCGATGCCTTCACATTGTTTGTATTCTTTGGCTACAAGACGTGATTTATTTCTCACTACCAAGCCTGATTCATTCTTCTTGTTCTTGAATACCCATTTGGTGCCTATGACATTCTGATGTTTTGGTCTATCCACCAGATCCCATACGTGGTTGCGAGAAAATTCAGCAAGCTCCTCTTGCATAGCATTTACCCAGTCTGGATCACGTAGTGCCGACTCAACTTTAGTTGGTTCATCACTTGATAGATAGCACCAATACATTGCAGATCCTTGTTTGGTTAAGATTGGATCATTGATATCTCCAAGAACATCTTCTAGTGGATGTACACGCAGCCATGCTGGTCTAATTGGTTCTTCAGCAGTTTTCTTCTTCTAGGATAATTTGTCTATTCTGCATTGACCACTTCATGCTCAACATCTTGTGTGTTAGGATTTTGATCTTCAAGAAGAGGTGTTTCTTCAGCATCCCGTCCTTCGGCTATAGGAATATCGTGATCTGGATCTCATCTTCCAGTGGAATTTTCAGCATTAGGTACCTCAGCATCTGGTATCTCATCAACCGGCATCTCAGCAGCTGGTATCTCAGCAACTGGTATCTCAGAAGCTGGTATCTCAGCAACTGGTATCTTAGCATCTCCTCTGCCAAGATCTTCAGCAGCATTAACTTCCTCAGCGACTCGGATAGGATTAGGATTTTCCTCGTCTGAATCATCTAGCAGATTAAAGATATCCTTTTGAGGGTTGGCCTCAGCATGAACGATAGCATCACTGGCCTGGTCTCTTAGTTTTGTCCGATCAAGATTACATTCATTCATAGACTTAGTCGAGTCAAATCGTAAGTGTTTATGACAATTCAAGATCGATTGACCATTGACATCATTAGTCTCATGATTGTTATCCTTTGTCTCATTGACAGCTCTGCGCACTAAAGTAGATTCATCAAAAATAACATTGCATGTTATTTCCACAATCCCGGTAGTCTTATTTAACACTCTATATCCTTTGTGGGTGGGGTGACCATATCCGAGAAGTACACCCTCATCCGACTTAGGCGAAAAAGTGTTAAGTTTTGACTTTCCGTTGTTATGGATATAACATGTTGCACCAAAAGCACGTAGATAATCTAAATTAGGCTTACGACCGTTATATACTTCATAGGGAGTTTTGTTGAATCGGCCGTTGATAGAGCTTCTGTTCTGCATGTAGCATGCAGTCATCACTGCTTCTCCCCAATATCTTGCAGGCAAGTCAGCATCGGCTAGCATAGATTGCACTGCTTTTTTTAGCGTTCGATTCCTTCTTTCTGCTAGACCATTCTGCTGTGGGGTCCTAGTAGTGGATCTTTCATGACTTATACCGGCCTCCACGCAAAAATCCATGAGAATGCCGTTGCAGAATTCTGTTACATTGTCAGATCGAATCCTTTTCACTGTAACTTCTTTGCTATTTTGCTCCTTGAGGATCAACTCGGGTAGAGAAATCTTGACTTCATCTTTGGTCTTCAGTAAGCGAACCCATGTATACCTGGAATAATCATCAACTATTACAAGGGTATATATTCTTTTACTTACCGAGGGTGGAGTGACAGGTCCGAATAGATCCATGTGTAAAAGTTCTAGGATTCGGCTTAATGTGGTCTTTTCTTGGTTTGAGTGAAATGATGCTTTGGTCTGCTTTCCTTGTTGGCATGCCTTGGAAATACCTTCCTTACGAAACATGATGTTTTGAGGTAAACCTGTGACAAGATCATTTCTGGCGATATGGTTGATGGTTTTGAAATTTAAATGATTTAACCTTTTATGCCATAACCAAGTGGTTTCCTCTTTATTTAGTGCTAGAAAGCACGAGTGTTGTTGACCACTTTGCCAATCAACCACATATAGTCCGCCTTTCCGAATTCCTCTAAGCTTTACTTCTCCTGTCACATTGTCAGCTATAGAACATCCTGTATGAATAAAAGATACTGTGTACCCGTTTTCGCATAGTTGACTGATGCTTAGCAGGTTGTGCTTGAGATTAGATACGAGAGCAACATTTACTATTCTTAGTCCATTCCGCTCTATGCATCCTCTGCCAAGAACTCTTCCTTTGCTGTTGTCACCAAATATTACAGATGGACCATACGATTTTTGAATGTCTGAGAATAAATCTTCATCTCCGGTCATATGCGCAGAACAACCACTGTCCAGGATCCACTCATTTGACATGCTTGATGTCTTAGTACTCGAATCCTGTTCCTGCAAGGACAATTAAGTTGATTTAGGTCCCCGTTTTAAGTCGGGTCCTGGAGGATTAGCTTGAGTCATTGTCCCTTTTGGAACCCACATTTTGATAATTGTCAAGGAGTTTTCTTTGAAATCTACTTTGCTGATTTTTTCAACCTTTTTATGTGCATATGTGTGTGGTTGTGCATTGTGCTCTTTCACCTTCATTATCCTTTGATGATATATGCATCTGGACTCGGGTCTCACATAGGTGTTTCTCCTATATGGTGTGTTGTGATAATATTGGGATTTCATTGAGCAATTCTTAATGTCTCTTCCCCGAGAAAGGATAGGATTTGGCTTCCTAGCATTTGAAACAGAATGCTCAGCCTTTGTCCTTGAGTTTGCTGAAAAGTTTCGCTTATCAGACTTCAAATGTAAGTTTTGATGCCGTTCAGCATTTCTTATGAACCTCTGTTGAAATCTTTCATTCTGCTTGACCTTTTGCTGAGGTCTAGCATAATGCTTGACACTCTGCTTGGGTTCAGCAGACTGTTTAATATTCTGCTGAGCGAACAGACTAGCATTTGAGGATTCAACAACTAACTTATCCTTTTCTTTAATATTATCAAATATTTTTCCGCCAGAGACAAAAATGATATTTTCCTTTTTCCTCGAAGTATTATTTTTGTCATTGCAACTATGCCCAATTCCAGATCGGTCACCGTGATGTTTCTGTCGACTTATCAGGTTATCCAAAATATCCTGACTTGTCATGTATGCGCAGACACACTTCTCATTGGCTTTGTTTTTCAACAAAGTATTTTCCCTTTCAAGATTCTTAACACTTTCAAGAAGTTCAGAAGATTCAGTTCTAAGTCTTGATAGTTCCTCACTATTAGACCTTAGTCTTTCGACCTCATTGGTCAGACTTAGAATTTTTTGTTTGAGCGAGGAATTATCTTTCACAATAGCATCTTTCAAGGTGTATACCTTAGAAAGTTCTAATGAGAGTTTAGTAAGATAATCTTCCTCAAAATCTAGGAAGGAGTCCTCTGATTGAGATATATCTGCTGAGCATAAAGTATTCGTTATAAGTGTTACCTCCTGATTGTCGACTGCTAAGGCCAATTCGAAGGGTTGCTCAGCATCTGCGAGTGGTTCTCCATCTTCAACGAATTTTGCCATAAAGACCATTAGGGCTTCTTCTTCCTCATCGGTGGGATAATATTCCTCTTCGTTGTTCGGGATATCTGGAACTTCAGTCCTTGTTAGCAACGCCTTCGTTACAGCTCGTACTGCTCGTCTCTCAAATCTCTGACGCAGACGTTCTCTTTCCTCAGGACTCACTTTTAGACAGTCATGTTTCAAGTGATCAGGAGACTTGCATTCAAAGCATGTTCTTATTCTTTTTCAGTAGGGTGCTGCATCATGCTTGCTTTTGCTTCTTTTTCGGCTTTAGCTTCCAGAATCATCTTTTGTATCTTTTTCATCTGTTCCTCCAGCTCTCCTATTTTCTTATCTTCATCGTTGACTGTAGAAGTTGATGAAGTCTCCTTGGATGGTGTAGCAGAAGCAGGTGTGGACTTTTCTTGATTGTAGAAGGGTTTCCTCGGAGATTTCCATTTGTTTCCATCTTTCTTGACAAAGTACGCTACGTCTTCTTGAGTTCCACTGCTTGTGGGATTTTGATGTATAACAGCAACTTCGTTTTTCTTTGATTGCTGAATGATGAATTCATGTGACTTGAGTTGAGAGAAGACTTCAGCGGTCGTCATATTGTTGAGATCTTTTTCACTCATGCTTGTCATCTTGACAAACCAATCACTCCTGGGGTAAAGTTTGGATATAATTTTGTTATTTATTTCCCCTTTGTCATATGTCTTGCCGACATTTTTGAGTTCTGCGATGATAGTGTTGAATCTCTCTTGCATTTCCTGAATGGTTTCTCCTAGAATCATGGCGAAGGATTCGTACTTGTCCACAGCGACTTGTAGCTTGTTTCGCTTCATCTGTTTTGTTTCCTGAGAGACTTCGCACACATAATCCCACATCTCCTTTGCGGAGTCATAATCTAAAGCTTTGTTCGACATTAAGGGAGGTAGACATTCCATAATTAGCTTCATGGCGATAAACTCCAGCTGGCCTCTCTTTTTGTCTTCAAGATTCCATTCCTCGTAGGGTTTACTCACCATCTCAGGTCTGGGTTGACCACCAGCGGGTCCGAGGGGCGCAGTGTTGACCTTCATGATTTCAATGGGTCCAACCGTTAGGATGTCCCTCATCTCTGGATGTATGCTCTGTAGCTGGATCATGGCCTTCTTTTTCCATGTTTTGAATCCATCCTTGTTGTACTTTGGAAGAGCGTGATTAGACATCGTCGTTACCTGAGCTATACCAATACAAAAGACGCAAGGAAAGACTAGGATCTAGGTCCTAAGCGACTCAGAAGTAGTCGGTTTTTCAACCTCCTGCTCTGATACCACTTGTAGGTCCCTTATGATCAGAGTCGTCGTGGTTATTAACAAAATACATACACGAAGTGCAGCGGAACAGATTGCATTTTCTTGTATTTAGATTATTCTCAAATTTATTTTCGTTAGGGTTTTCTTAGGTTGCCTCTTCAATTATACGCTAGTAATGTGGTTACTAGGTTTTAAAGCACAATGGTTTGAAAAGCGGTAACGAAAAGACAACACACAATTTATAGTGGTTCGATCAAGTGAGCTATGTCCACTCCTTAGCCGAATTGCTAAGAATTTTACTAGAAAGTATACGGTGTACAAAGAGTAGCCTTTCCTATTCAGCAGTCAGCCTTCTGAAGATCTGTCTGATTTACGGCTATCTTCCGATACTCTGGACTTTCTTGGTGTAGCTCCAGCTGAGTCAAGGGCGCGCCTTCGTAAAACTCGCTTTCACCACTTACTTTGGAGTAGTTTAGAGTTCTCTCCGAACTATCGAGTGTGCTCGGCTTTAGTGCCCGCCTTAATCAATTTCTTCACACGAAATTGACTGCTGGATGCTTTCCTTAATTGGAAAGTGATCCCAATGATTGAGGATTCTTGAACCAGTTCAAGAATCACACAGACGAATGTCAGACGTGGTAAGAAACTCAGAATGTTGAAGGCCTTTGAGTATCTCTGAATTTTGCCTTTCAACTGGACTGCTCTCTTGCCTTTTTAATTCTTTCATATATCGTGTTTCTGATTAGAGAGTGAGCCGCTCCTGCATTGTCTTTTGACTTCCCTTTTATAGTTATGATCTTGAAGTTTGGGTCGATAGATCCGTTTAGACACAACGAATCTTTCTCCTTAAATGCGGGTAGCTAATTATTGATTTTTCTGCTTTCTGACAGGCTTTTCCGTCCTACTTCTGACATGGCTAATTGTCGCGCCTTGGTCAGAGTGGCGGTGTAGCAGTCCTTCTGTTTTTCTTTGCTGAGCTTATGCTAGTACGGGATGCTGGGTCTCTTTCAGCATGCTTTTGATCTCCTTGCAAAGCGAGTGCTTTGTCTGCTACTCCGATTTGATCTGCTAGCATCTTCAGCGGTCAAGGATGCGTTTGTCGAATGCTTCGAATGCTTATCTTCTTCGCATTCTTAATACGCACAGCCTTCAGCATTGTTCGATGTTTGCTGAGATATTTCAATTGGCCTATTCTATTACAACACGATGTTTTAACCTATACAGGACATTACATCGGATGCTAAGCTATGCTAAGGTTCAGCAATGATCGACCGTCTAATAAGGTTTGATCCAATTAAACCTTTTACAATTAGGACCTAAGGGTAATTTACAAATATTTTCCCAACAGACACTTTCAATCAGAGGCCAAAAAAAATTTGTCAAAGCATTAACATTGAGGAGTGACAGGAAACCTGGGGAATTTTCCCCTGCACAGGGTGATGAAGCTGAAGAAGAATTACAGAAACAGACTGTGCTTCTTGCTGCAACACAGAACCAACATACGATTGTTGAGAGGAAGTTTACTCCTCCACCTCCATTTTTTCCACATCGGGTGAAAAAGCAAAATGATGAACTGAATGAGTACTTTGCAACTGATGTGTTGGATATTTTTGCTGAAGGAATGCATGAAAAATTGTTCATGGAGTTGGAGCAAGTTGAAAATCATAACAATGAGTTTGAGGAGCTTTGTGGTGATGAAAACTTTCAAAAATCTGAATCTCTTGAGTTGCCACAGGGGGAATTTCAGACTCTTTCCACAGAACAAGCAAAAATGGTATTTAACTCTTTCCTACCTCATTTGGAATATGATGATTTGGAGGGTGATGACACAATACCGTTGAAAAATCCAAAACCACCTGATATTTGGTACATGGGCCAAGAGTTTAGCTCTTTGAATTCTATGGAAGAGATTTTGCTGAGAGAAGGTTGCAATGGCTTTGTGGAAATGCAGCAAGTCATTGATGTGAATGAAGCTGTGGAGGAAGACATGATCAAATGCTTTGACCCTGGAATCAAGAATTCAATTTTTGATAGTTGTTTGGTCTACCTTGTCCAATGTGCTACAAAGGAAAGAGAAGTGACACACATGGCTGCATGCAATGAATTGGTTCCCAAGAGGATTTTGACTGAAGGGTATGTTTGTGTTGATTACAAGAAGAGGAAACGAAAGAAGAAACACTTTGGTGGAGGATTCGACAAAGAGAAGGCTTCGGCCTCATTGAATGATGCTTAAGAAGAGAGGTACTCTGGGCTATCTAAGCACTTCAGATTTTTTTTGGTAATTGAGATAGCCCAGGAATTTTACTGCTTTCATTATATTTCTGTCCTTTAGTTAGTTTTATTTCTATTATTTTATTTCTGTGTTAGTTATTTTGTGATGCTCTAGTCAGGGAGTAGTATTAGCAACAGTGTGAGAAAGGGATATGGTGCTGAATATCAAAGACCCCAACTAATTCATCCTGCAGCTGCTAGGAACCATCAAAGTCAAAGAGAAAGAAAATGCAATCACCTCTGCTGACCCGGGACCCTTTGGTTAATTCGAAACCCTTACCACTCAAAAACAATTCAATTTATTTTATAATTGGTCTTTTATATGTTAGCTTTTGTTGGTTATTTTAGTTGTCTGTTTGTTGGGTGTGAACATTTGATGTTTTTATTTTAGTGTCTTAGGTTGTGGTTGCCTGATTGATTTATGATATTTTAGCCAATGCTCATTTCTATGTCCAATGATGTGCTATTTTTATTTCTTTCTCATCTTTTGGCTTCATGAATAGTTTTTGGTTTAGCATTTTTTGTTTTCTTCAGATCTCTAGTTTTAACTTGGTAAATCATGACTGATTTGAGTTCCAAGTCCTTGAAAAAAAATGGAATTCATTTTGAATACTACATCATGCTAGTTCAATGATTTGGCAGGATTTGAGCTGTTTTGTTTTGTGAGATGTGTGAAATAGTTACCTCTTACTTAGCTGATAGCCGATTTGAGACAAAATTAGGATTTATGCCACTTGTAGAAATGATTTAGGCCATCTTTCACTTGTTTGAGCCTTCTACAGTTTTATTTTAATTCAAAAGTCTCCTTTGCACCTTTCTTTGCTCCATAAGCCATTTTTTTCATTCTTCCCTACATACTTAGCCAATTATCCATACACTTACCCTTATCCAGAGTATCTTTAACTATTCTGAAACATTGAGGACAATGTTTGTTCCAAGTTTGGGGGGTTACACATGCACGCCATTACACAATTAGTCTTGGTGTTTTGTGTTGTTAGAATAATCAATGTTGAAGCATTGCAGTGGCATGAGCTATATAGCTGGAAATGTTGAAAAGCCAAAGTTATGTATTATGCTATAAAAAAAAAAGAAACGAAAAGAAAGACAAAAAAAAAGAAGAAGAAAAGAAAAAATTATAAAAAGAAAAAGAAAAAAGAATGAATAAAAAAATTTGTAAAAAAAAAAAAAAAAAAAAAAAGAAAATCTAGAAAAAAGTATAGTTTTTTTTTATTTTTATGTTATAGTGTGTGTGCCTCTGTCCTTTGTTGTTTTAGCAATTTAGAATAAGTCCTAGATTAAGAGAGTTAAATTATGTTCCTGGATGATAGTCACTTTAACCATATTTACCCATCCTCAACCTTAGCCTTACATTACAAGCCTTGAAGTCCTGTTGATCTGTGAGTGGTATAGATTCCATTAGTGGAGAAGATGTTAGAGGTCTAGTGGGAGTGAAAACAAGTAACATTGATGACCACTGAGCTTGATGAAATAGCTTAAGTCAGGTTTAAAAGTTGTGCTAGCTGATGTTGAGGCATCATTGTTTTTGGAACTTGGGATTTCAAATTTAATTTAGGTGCTTTGTTAAACCGATGAGATATGTTTTTAGCAATCTCATGCTGATCATGGACTGTTTTGTTAAGCCTTTCTTTATTACAATTTTGCAGAGGGCATGATGGGATCTTGCTTAGGCTAAATTTGACTATCTCATGAGGGCTTGTGTGTGGTTATTTGTTTGTTTGTTTTTGTCTTTTGTTTGTGTCTTTGTTGCTTGGGGACAAGCAACATCTTAAGTTCGGGGGTGATAACTCCCTATAGGAGTTATTATTTTAGTATTTTCTTGGTGTCTTTTATGTTCTTTTGAGTGTTTCTAACCCATTTTATGTTGTTATTGTGTTGTATTTACCTTTGTTTGCATTTTGTGTCTTGTATTGATGTGTTTTGCTGTTTTTAGTAGTTTCGCAAGGAAAAATAGTGAGATTAACCAAGTTCCAAGCAAAAGGAGTGAAAGAGTAATCTGCTGACTGGTATGTTAGAGCATAGGAGTGGCTTTACTGGGAGCTGAGAGACTGCACCACGGGGGGACCACTTTGCTGTCACAAAAGCAATGGTGCTTTTCAGAGTTGTTTCTAGCTTAACAAGTGTCACTCGAATTTTGGAGACAGCACACAAGGACAAAACAGACAGCACACACTTTGTTGGTTAAAGTAGGGCACAAGAAAAGGGGATTTGAACGCAATTCTATAACAAGCAAGCCACAATATTAGAGAGAGGAATTTTTGGGGCTGCAGCGCAGAGATGGAGGAAGAAGAAGAGCAGCAGCAACTGGACACCCTGCTGCTTGTTTTCTTTTAGCTGCTGGTTTTCTTGCATCTCTAGTTTATATTTTTACTTGATAGAATAGAGGATAGTTGGATTTAGCCATTATTATTTATTTTGTTTTTAGTTTAAATATAAACTAAGTTATTTTGCACTTGGGCTGTGGATTCTTGATTTGATCTTGAATATATGTTAATGCTTGGTCTTGCTGAAAATCTTAGTTTGTTTATGATTTTGAAATGATTGTTCTCTTGAGCACGGAAGTGGACAGAGAAGTGTCACCTATTAAGACCGAAAGGAGATGTAGGTTGAGGAAGTCATAAACAATTGTATTTCTTACATAGGCATTGATGTATGTTCATTTCAACACACAACCAAGTTAAATTTATCAATCCGGATTCTTTCCAATTCGCTCTATAGAGTACTATCTATTTATATGGAATTTAATAGCTAGGCAAGCTAAAATTGTCGTTGAATTTGTTTCTAAGTCCTAGTGCAAAAGTAAACAAACTAAACTAGACTAAAACAAGTAATCGAACTCATCATTCATAAAATGTAATTCCAACAATTCTTCAACTATGATAACAATGGTAGATCAAATGTCTTAAGTGCTCAATTGAGTAGAATG
>JAPKLW010005887.1:0-19154 GCA_026898455.1 Plectranthus barbatus | reverse complement strand
ATTAATTATATTCTGGGTTGAATATGGGAATTAATTAATTGATAGGCCTTATTTGCTATTTGCATTTTGCTCCCTGGTCTGGCCCATGAAACTCAAGCCCAATAGGAGTCCAGTAATTTCCTATAAATATGCCTCAGTTCCTTAGATCTCAACACACCACAAGATCTTAAGTTGCACACAGCAAACCAGGTTTTGGGAGCTGTGGTGATCGACTAAGATCTGAGAACGAGGAGGAAATTCTACTTCTCAACCGGGTAAGGGAACTGATAGAGAATCTTCACCAGATTTTCAGATCGAGTCGGGATACAGATCAGAAGATCAAATCAGGAGGATTTTTCTTCTTCTCTCTCTCCTTGTTTTTCGAAAATAATTGTTTTATTTTCATTGATTTATTTCCTCAATCTGTTAGGAAATCAAATCTTTGTGCGTGGGAAAGATCAAAGGGCATCTCCGCGCACGCGTTCTTCAGAGTTCATCGATCCAGGTATTCTGTATAAACCTTCTTATGCAAAATAATATAGGAGCATGCTAGGATTGTTCATAGGCATAGCAATTTATTTTTGATATTCCAATTAACGATCCTTGGCAAACGGACTTCGTGATTCAGTTCACGAATCCCTTCAATTGGTATCAAAATAAGGTTAATTAATTGGCTCTATCGGAAAAATAATATTGCCTATGATTATGCATGATTATTATTATTGATTGCACTCAATGGAAGGTTTTTGGATTGATTGTATGTTTTTCGTCCTCGTGGTTCTCGGGTTAATCCGCCCTTTTATATGGATTCGTTTTTCACCCACGAGATAAATTCGTGGTTAGATTTAGATTTTTAGATTGTAATTAGGATTATTCAATGTAATCTTTTATTTAAAAATTAAATCTATAAAACGGAAAAACGAAAAACACGAAGAACGAAGGACCGCGCGACATCACACGATGGCGCCGGGTGCCATGCACGGCGGTCGACGGCGAGACACGGCGGACCGGCGCGCGGCGGAGCACAGCGGCGGTGGCACGGCGATGCGGAAACCCTAGGGTTTCAATGCGCGCGCCGCGTGCACACGCGAGCAGGTGGCCGCGCAGCCAACGACCGGCAGGGCCAGCACGCGGGGGCCCAGCCCAGGCACCGGCAGCGCGAGTCGAGCGGGCGAGGCTGGCCAGGAACCACGGCGCGCGGCAGGCCTGCGCGGCCCTGCGCGCACGCCGGCGGCGGCTTCTCCTCCCTCGGTCGACGTCGGCTAGGGGGTCAAGGTGGTACGGCAGTGGCTCAGTCGCCGGGGGCACGGGCTGGACGGCGACGGGGGCTAGGGCGCGGGCTGGACACGCAAAAACCCTAGGTTTTTGCATGGTTCGCGCGAGCTTCTGATTCCGATCTTGTGCGACGGTGAGTCACGGGGGCCGGTAATGGAGAAGAAGAGTGAACGGTGGTTCGGGCGATGGTCGGGGCAAGCCGGGGCGGCGGCATGCAAAACGGGCAATAGCCGGAGGAGGTGGATCACAGGCTACAACCATGCACGTACGTGCATGGCTGTTGCGCGACTCCGAGAGCCCTCACAGCAAGGGCGAGTCGCCGGCGGTGGTGGTTCGCCGGTGGTGGCTCGTCGGGCCAAGTTCTCGTGGACTATTGGGCTTGCAATGTGTGCCTAGGTCCACGATTTGGTTAACTGGCCCAGTTGTCTAATTTTCCGATAAATCAAATCTTGGAGGCCCAAATTCGAAAAATGAATTCAGATCTCAGTCCAAGTAGTGGGAGCCCAGTCGAAGATCTGTATTATTAATTCCAACTTGTAATAGTTAGAATTGATTTTTATTTCGTATCATGGGGCTACGAGGACATTTTTTATTTGCTTTATTATTTGTCTTCGCATGATATACGTGTTTAATTTAATTGCGCAGCATACAAGCATGTTGTAGATAATAGGAGCATGTTTACTGCTTTTATTTACAGTTTTAAAGCATGCTATGTGATTTATTTTATGTAATTAATTATAACTATAAATTTGGGGTTCATGCCCTGCATGATAGAATTTTAGCAATGTTATAATTATGGCTACATAAAATAATCTGTGCAATTGAACCTTATGAACTAAAAATTACTAAGCTCATAATTTAGTAAGACCTCCACAAAGCGATCCTTTATTGGAAGTGGGTAATTTATTAGGTAAACGTCTACATGTGTAGCTTAATTTATTATTCATAAGTTCTAATAGATAGGATTTCTTAAAACAAACATTTATTTCATGTGAGAAGTGGGAGTTCATGCGTAAACGTCTACATGTGTAGCTTGCGTATTGAATTTTCATAAGTTCTCTAGGGATTCAATTAAATGAGACAACCTTATTATAGGGATAGAGTGTGTTCTAATAGATCCTTATATGGGAGGGTTGGCTTTGGTGGTAAGCTAGCTTAGATGTTATCCAGAGTATAACTCATTTGTGATGTCCCTGCTCAGTAGGATAATATGGTTTTAAGTTAGTCTCCAATTATTAATTCCATTTGTCTAAGGAACCCGGACATGGATTGGAATTAAAGGACTTGAATTGAAAGATGCAGTTTGGTTAAGTGTTCTGTTGTAAACGTCCACATGTGTGGCTTGCAATAGTAATACTTAGGAAAATTGGAGGATATATTAATATTGCTTTATCATTAGGTTTCAATATTTAATTGTTTCAATAGTTTGCGACTATGTTTTAAATTCTGTTTCTTAATTTATTGTTTTCAGACATGTCTTTACCGAATGTAATCAATATCTTAGCACAAAACCAATTAACCGGTCCCAATTTCCAAGAATGGAAATGCAACTTGGATTAAATCCTTGTCGCAGAGGAGCACAAGTTTGTCCTCGATAAGCCTCGTCCGGCTGATCTCACTAATGCGTCGACTGATGAGGAAAGGAGCTACTATAACAAGTGGCTCAAGTCAAACAATATGTGAAATGCTATATGATGACTACTACGTCCAAGGTACTTGCACAGCAGCATCATTCATATGATAATGCTTGTGACATAATGGACAGCCTCAAAACGACCTATGGTGAGTCAGACCGAGCAGTCAGATTCAATCTCATTAGGGAAATTGTGGGAAAGAAAATGGCAGAAGGTAGCTCGGTCAGAGAGCACGTGGTCGGCATGACTCACCTTATGGATGAGCTCACGCTGCACGGAGGTGGTATCGATGCGGAAGCGCAGGTTGATATCATTATCAACTCTCTGCCAAAGTCCTATGAGAACTTTAGACTGAATGTTGTCATGAACAAGAAAGAGTACACTCTTAATGAGCTACTCAATGACTTGATGGCAGCGAATCAGTCATGCAGCCAGAAAAAGTTGTTTTGGCTACTTCTAGCAATCGTCCTGTTGCGCTGGTTGGAAAGAGGCGCAAAGGAATGTTTAAGAAGAAAGTCAAAGGTACAACTTCTGGTAGAAAGTCAAGAAGGACACCGGGCGTGCCTGCTAAAAGAGACAAGTGTTTCAGGTGTGGCAAGGCTGGTCACTGGAAGAAAGATTGTCAAGTCAGGAAGACTAGACAAGGTCCATCATGTGCATTTATAACAGAAACATGTTTAGCATCGGTTTCTACCCAGTCTTGGGTAGTGGATACTGGAGCTACTGATCATGTTTGTTATACTTTGCAGGGGTTCAGGCCGACAAGGCAGCTGAAGCATGACGAGATTACCATCTCAATGGGCAGCGGAGAGCGAGTCTCAGCAGTAGCCATTGGAGATTTTACTTTATGCTTTGAAAACAATGTTTTGATTTTGAGAGATGTTTTATATGTGCTAGTTTTTCGGCGGAACTTAATTTCAGTTTCCAAGTTATTTTGTGATGGATATTCAGTTAATTTTGATAGTGGAGTTTCTATCATTGGTAATAACGGTGTTATCTATCATGGCAAACTGATTGACTCTCTCTATATCATTGATTGTATGCATAAATCTTTCGTGAATGTTGCAAACTCATCCAATAATAATAATAATTTAAAGAGAAAGTTTTCTTCCGATGAGGATCAAACATATCTCTGGCACTTGAGACTAGGTTACATCAATCTAAAGAGGATTAAAAGATTAGCATGCGATGGGCTCTTGGATTCTTTCCAAGTGGTACCGCATCAAATCTGTGAGTCTTGTATAGAAGAAAAGATGATGACCAGGCCTTTTAAGGCAAGTCAGTCTCGAGTCGAGAATGTGTTGGAATTGATCCACTCTGACTTATGTAGACCAATGTCCACGCAAGCTCGTGGAGGTAATGAGTACTTCGCCACATTCATTGACGATTACTCAAGATTCGGATATGTCTATTTGCTTCGCCATAAGTCTGAATGCTTTGAGAAATTCAAAGATTTTAGGACTGAGGTAGAAAAGAAGCTAGGTAAGACTATCAAGACACTACGATCAGATCGTGGTGGAGAATACCTCAGTAACAAGTTCTTGCAGTACTTGTCAGATAACGGGATTACATCCCAGTGGACTGCACCAGGAACCCCTCAGCAAAATGGTGTAGCGGAAAGAAGAAATAGAACTCTCTTGGAAATTGTCAGGTTGATGATGAGTTATGCAAGCTTGCCGATTTCGTTTTGGGGATATGCCTTGGAGACAGCGGCCTATTTGCTTAACCTGGTACCTTCTAAATCAGTTCCTAAAGCACCTTTGGAACTCTGGTATGGGTGAAAGCCAAGTTTGAACAGAGTGAGGGTTTGGGGTTGTCCAGCATATGTGCTGACAAAGGAACCTGATAAGTTAGAAAGTAGGTGTAAGCTGCTGCTGTTTGTAGGATATCCTAGGCAAATGAAAGGTGGTTACTTCTATTATCATGAGAAACAGAAAGTCGTTGTCAGTACCAACGCGAGATTCTTGGAGGACGAATATGTAAGAAACCACAGATCCAAGAGTGAAATTGTCCTCCACGAGCTTGAGGACAAGGAAGCAATTCCATCAGGAAAGCCCAGTGTAATGGTAAATCCACCTACAACAGGTGAGACTATACCAACACTGCCACTAATGCAAGGTATGGGACCAACGCGTACTGTGACAACCCGAAAGGTATATGTTCATGGGAGAGTCTTCCGACTTGATCCCGGAAAACAAACAGGATGATACCGATCCCTGGACATATGACGAGGCGGTATCTGATAAGGATGTAGAAAAATGGCTGATTGCCATGGATTCTGAAATAGAATCAATTACGGCTATGGATGTATACCAGAAAACTGATTTGCCAGATGGCTGTCGAGCCATAGGGTGCAAATGGGTATACAAAAGAAAGAAAGGAGCGAATGGTGAAATTATAACTTTCAAAGCAAGGCTGGTGGCGAAGGGTTATAGTCAGAAAGAAGGTGTAGACTATGACGAGACCTTCTCACCGGTAGCCATGCTTAAGTCCATTCGTATACTCCTAGCCATAGCAGCACATAAGGACCTAGAAATCTGGCAGATGGATGTCAAAGCTGCATTTCTAAATGGGTACCTTGAAGAAGGTAGGGACATCTATATGCAACAGCCAGAAGGTTATGTGCAGAAGGGCGAAGAACATTTGGTCTTGAAGCTAAGGAAGTCGCTGTATGGACTTAAACAAGCTTCACGATCATGGAATCTGCATTTTGATGAAGTGATTAAATCCTATGGATTTTCACAATGCTCAAACGAGAGTTGCGTGTACCGTCTATGTGTCAGCGGAAACGTGGTGTTCCTTGCACTTTATGTAGATGATATTCTCCTATTTGGCGACAATGTGGAAGTATTGTCGGGCATAAAGGGGTGGTTATCCGAGCAGTTTCATGTGAAGGACCTTGGGGAGGCAGGATACATCCTAGGGGTAAAAGTATTGCGGGAGCGCAATAAGAGGATGCTGACCTTGTCTCAAGGAACATATGTGGATACTGTGATTGCCCGTTTCAGCATGCAAACTGCCAAGAAAGGTCTGTTACCCTTCAAACATGGCATATATCTTTCCAAGTATCAGTGTCCGGTGACACAAAGGGAGAAAGATGAAATGAGGAACGTGCCGTATGCATCGGTCGTGGGGAGCCTCATGTATGCAATGTTATGAATGAGGCCAGATATCTGCTTTATTGTAGGCATGGTAGCGAGATACCAGTCTAACCCTAGACAGGCGCATTGGACCGCGGTAAAGCACATACTCAAATACTTGAAAAGGACTAGAGACTATTGTCTCGTTTATCAGTGTGAGGAGTTGTGCCCTGTGGGTTATACTGATTCGGATTTCCAGGCAGACCGAGACGAAAAGAAGTCCACCTCTGGCTATGTGTTTACATTAAGAGATGGGGCCATATCATGGAGGAGTGAAAAGCAGAAGTGCATTGCGGACTCCACCATGGAAGCAGAATATGTGGCAGCTTCTGAAGCTTTGAAAGAAGTAGTATGGTTTCGAAACTTCCTTCTGGAGTTGGACGTGATTCCTAAGCTACCCAAGTCAATCACGATATACTGTGATAATTCGGGAGTTGTGGCTAATTCAAAGGAACCACGAACTCACAGAGCAACAAAACACATTGAAAGGAAGTACAATATTATACGAGAAATCGTAGCAAGGGGTGATGTGCTAGTAGAGATGATTGATACAAGAAATAATCTAGCGGATCCATTCACAAAGGCTCTGCCTCAGAAGGTCTACGAGATGCATGTACGTAACCTTGGGCTGAGGGCAAAGCTATCCATGTAGAATGTTTGATGTAATAGCTATATTAGTTTAGACGTGTTATACTCTGGAAAGCACCTGTATAATGCTTTGAGTATAAGTGGGAGATTGATGGAATTATATACTGGAAGCATTATGATTGGTATATTATGTACAAGGTCGATTGGTTAATATACTGGGAATCATAATTGTTGTATGTTCATCTCCTGTCTGAATTAACAAATGTGTGTCGCAAACGCAATTATCCTCTTATCTCGTCGATAGGGAGATCATACAGTGTGTAGAAAATCACGGAAGATTGTATGGATCGTTAGACCTAGCGAGATATAAATAGTTATCACAGCTGAGATAGTTCCAGGATAAACTGTCGGTGTAGCTGCAGCATACGCAGTAATAAGCATCTTATCTTGGATGGCTTGGTATGCTGGTGTGGGGCACACATTGATAAGGACCTAAGTCGAGATCGATTCTTTTATCTGACATTAAAAGAATCTAGATCTCTATGGCTTGACGAGATCCTAAGCCTAAATGAAGGTACAGAAGTATATGCAAATTGTGTATTACTTTGAGTTGCAGTGAAAGGCTCTAGTTGAGCTTGTATATCTGTATCTTGGGTAATAGCAGTTTGTGTATGACTGTCTGGTACTGGAACTAGGTAACCACATCCAGTATAGGATGGTGACATTCCCTGAACAGCTCAAAAGGTTCGTTATGCTAAGTCCTGCAGGCTGATTAAGTTCAAGCATAAGTGAAAAGGTTTGAGTGGATTGATTCAGGAATATAAGATGTTAATTAATTAAATAGCTTTTCAGAGCTTAAATCAATTAACAAATGTCTGTAACCTTAATTGTGGGGATATACCGAGCCCATGCAACCCGTACCTCAAAACGTGGTAGCAAATAGGTAGGACAGTATTGATTCTCTGGTGGAATGAATCAATATTAATTAATTAATTATATTCTGGGTTGAATATGGGAATTAATTAATTGATAGGCATTATTTGCTATTTGCATTTTGGTCTCTGGTCTGGCCTATGAAACTGAAGCCCAATAGGAGTCCAGTATTTTCCTATAAATAGGCCTCAATTCCTCAGATCTCAACACACCACAAGATCATAAGTTGCACACAGCAAACCATTTTTGGAAGCTATGGTGATTGACTAAGATCTGAGAACGAGGAGGAAATTTTGCTTCTCAACCGGGCAAGGAATCTGATAGAGAATCTTCACCAGATTTTCAGATCGAGTCGGGATACAAATCAGAAGATCAAATCAGGAGGATTTTCTTCTTCTCTCTCTCCTTGTTTTTCGAAAATAATTATTTTATTTTCATAGATTTATTTCCTCAATCTGTTAGGAAATCAAATCTTTGTGCTTGAGAAAGATCAAAGGGCATCAACGTGCACGCGTTCTTCAGTGCTCATCAATTAAGGTATTCCGCATAAACCTTCTTATGCATAATAATATAGAAGCATGCTAGGATTGTTCATAGGCATAGCAATTTATTTTTGATATTCCAATTAACGATCCTTGGCAAACGGACTTCGTGATTCAGTTCACGAATCCCTTCACTTCCTTGGTCGCAAACCGAGTTTGTGCAAGTTTAGAGTATGGGGTTGTCCGGCACACGTACTGTCGAAGGAACCTGATAAGTTAGAAATCAGGTCAAAAGTAATGTTGTTTATAGGGTATCCCAAGAAAACGAAAGGTGGTTACTTTTATTGTCCTGAGAATCAGAGAGTCGTTGTTAGCACCAACGCTAGATTCTTGGAGGACGAGTATGTGAGTAATCACATGTCAAGGAGTGATATCGTTCTTCAAGAAATTGAAAACGAGAATGCAATTCCAAGGGAAGGAGAACGTGTAGATGTGGGTGCACCTGTGAGAGGTTCAGCACCACAGACACGTTCTTCAGTGCAAGGTGCAGTATTACTGATACGGTACCGATGCCTCGTCGTAGTGGGAGAGTTATTTTCCAGCCAAAAAGGTACATGTTAATGGGTGAGTCTTCGAATTTGAGCCCGGAAGACGGACATGAGGACTCTGACTTAATGACTTACGAAAAGGTAGTGCATGACAAGGATGTTGAAAAATGGCGTGTCACCATGGATTCCGAAATTGAAAACCCATAACTGCTATGGATGTATACCAGAAAACTGAGTTGCTGGATGGCTTTAGGGCCATAGGGTGCAAATGGGTATACAAGAGAAAGAAAGGGGCGGATGGAAAGGTTACGGCTTTTAAAGCCAGATTGGTGGCAAAGGGTTATAGTCAGAAAGAGGGCATTGAATATGACGAAACCTTCTCACCCGTAGTCATGCTCAAATTTATCAGGATACTCCTTGCCATAGCTGTGCATATGGATCTCGAAATTTGGCAGATGGATGTCAAAACCGCTTTTCTAAACGGTTACCTTGAAGAAGGTAGGGACATCTATATGCAGCAACCCGAGGGTTACATATGCAAGGGCAAAGAACATCTTGTCTGGAAGCTTAGGAAGTCCTTGTATGGACTTAAGCAAGCTTCAAGGTCGTGGAACTTACATTTCAACATGTGATTAAATCCTATGGATTTGCACAGTTGGAAAACGAAAGTTGTGTTTATCGACTTTGTGTCAGTGGGAGAGTGGTTTTCCTTGCACTTTACGTTGATGACATACTCCTATTTGGAAACGAGGGAGTGATGTTGGAAATCAAGGTTTGGTTATCCGAAAAGTTCCAAATGAAGGATTTGGGAGAAGCTGGCTACATTCTTGGGATTATCGTAAGAGAAGAATGTTGAGCTTATCCCAGGCATCCTATGTGGATACTGTGCTAGCCCGGTTCAGCATGCAACTCGCCAAGAAAGGCTTGCTACCTTTTAGACTTGGCGTTTGTCTTTCTAGTGGGCAGTGTCCTGAGACACAGCGGGAGAAAGATGAGATGAGTCTTGTACCATACGCTTCAGCGGTGGGTAGCCTCATGTATGTAATGTTGTGTACCAGGCCGGATATCTGTTATGTCATTGGCATGGTAGCTAGATATCAGTCTAACCTTGGACAGGCGCATTGGACTGCGGTAAAGCACATCCTCAAGTACTTGAAGAGAACTAGGAATTATTGCCTAGTTTATCAAAGTGAGGATTTTTGCCCTGTGGGTTATACAGACTCGGATTTCCAAGGAAACCAGGATGAGAAGAAATCGACCTCGGGATATGTGTTTACCCTGGGAGGTGGGGCTGTATCTTGGAGGAGCTCAAAGCAGAAATGCATTGTTGACTCCACCATGGAGGCGGAATATGTCGCCGCCTCCGAAGCCTCGAAATAGGGGGTATGGCTCAGGAACTACCTTTTAGAGTTGGGCGTGATTCCGAGTTTGCCGAAGAGCATCACAATTCATTGTGATAACTCTGGTGCAGTGGCAAACTCAAAGGAACCGCGGTCTCACAGGGCAAGCAAACACATAGAGATAAAGTACCATATCATACGAGAGATCGTATCAAGAGGTGATGTGCTGATCAAGAAGATTGACACTAAGGACAACCTTGCTGATCCATTTACAAAGAGCTTGCCGCACAAAGTTTACGAAAGACATATTTGTGAGCTGGGTCTGGATGCCGACCACTGACAGTGGTTAAAGAGATAGCAGGCTAGATAGACGGACTGTATTCTTCTCTAATAGCTTAGGTATGCTTTGAGTATAAGTGGGAGATTGATGGGTTTTGTATACTAAAAGCATTTATTAGAATGATTATACAACGATGTATTTCTTTTATCTATTAAACAAACTTACATGTATGTAACAATAGTATTCTCTTGTCTCACCGATAGGGACGATCATACGGCGTGTAGTAGATCGCAGAGAACAGTATAATCACTTGACCTAGTGAGACATAAACCTGATCACAGCCGAGACAGCGTATGAGGATACGTCTGTCCGGATGGCTGTGGCATTGTCAGAATAAGTAGTCTGTCTTGGTTAATTGACATGCTGGTACGCAAGGGTAGCGTATTGATGGACCGTAGTGAGATGTATTCGACTGTCTGACATTAGCGAATACAAGATTTCGTTATTGATTGAGTCCAAACCCTAACGAAGGTTCAAGGGTTTGCACGGGTTGACTGTTGCTTTGACTTGCCATGGTGGAGAGCCTGAGTAACGTGCTCGTATATCTGCATCTTGGGTAACAGCAGTTCGTGTAGTACCACCTGAGACTGGGTTTAGGTATTCATATCCGAGTAATAGGATGGGGACATTCCCTGAGGAGCTCAATGACATTCATGGTGTCAAAGTCCTGCAGGCTGATTAAGTTCAGGCACGAGTGATAAGGATTGAGTGGTACTACTCAGGAATAATAAGATATTAATTAATTGTAGATAGAGCTTGTCAGAAGCTCCAATTAATTAATGAATCCGGTAACCTTAAATATGGGGATTCTCAATTAATGCAGCTCGTTCTCATAACGTGGTAATAAAGGGGTAGGTCAGTATTAATTCTGTGGTGAAAAAGAATTAATATTAATTAATTAATTGTGTCCTGGGTTTCGGACATGGAACTTAATTAATTTATAGGCCCACTTTATTATTTGCATTAGGTCCTAGAACTGGCCCAATTAAATATGTTGAATTGAGCCCAATAGCTCATTAGGATTAAAACCCTAGGTCTATAAATAGACAGCACTCTCTCTCAAAATCCTAGCCACTTCATAACATTCAAATCAGTTGAAACCCTAGGTTGAGAGAGAAAAGTGGGCGACGACTCTGTGCAGAGGGAGGAGAATTTCGGTTCTGGCCTTGCACAACTACAAATCTGTGGAATCCTCACCAGTAGCAGATCTGAACAGCATTGGGATGCAGCCCTGAAGATCTAATCTGGAGAACAAGATTCTTCTTTCTTTCTTTTTCTCTTTTATTCGATTTTATCAAGAAATTTGGGTTCTAATTTCTATTTTCGCAGATTTAATCGAATCGCGTGGTTGAATTAAAGTTGGATATTCAAACGCGAAAGATCGGATCAGACTCTACGGCATTACCGTAATCTCTCAATCCACGAGCCAAATTAAATTCATAGGAGCATGTTAGGTTTTTGTGAATTTTGATTATATGCAATATCCATAAATAGATCCGGTTCACTTGGGTTTTTGTGATTCGGTTCACTGAAAATCCCTACACTGTTGCACTAGAGCAGTGAGGTTAGATATATGAGATTCAAGACTGGAAACACTAACCTCATTAACACGCCTAGATGTCTGTGTCTTGTGTGGAGCAAAATTGCTCAGAGTTCGCAACCATAGTGTTGATGAGTTCACAAGCCTCTCGCAGTGTTTTGTTCAGAATAGCACCTCCACTTGCAGCATCGATGGATCTTCTCTCGATTGGCAACAATCCTTCATAGAAATATTGGATGAGAAGTTGCTCGGAGTTGCCGTGTTGTGAACAACTCGCACATAATTGCTGGAAGTGCTCCCAGTAAGCATGTAAAGATTCAGTATCCTTTTGCCGAATAATACATATTTCCTTTATGATATTAAGCTCTTGATGCTGGGAAATATTTGTTGAGGATTTGTGAAGCCATGTCATTCCATATAGTAATCGTAGTTGGAGTAAGAAAAAACAACCAATCCTTAACACTCTCAGCTAACGATAAAGGAAAATCTCTTAGATTAATCTCGGGTGATTTGTGTGGTTTCATGCTGGAGCAGACAACTTGAAATTCCTTAAGATGCTTGTGAGGATTCTCGTTTTCAAGTCCCTTAAAAGTTGGCAAGAGATGTATCAGCCCATACTTGAGTTCGAACGGTGTGGTGAGATCTCCGTATAGGATGCAAAGAGGTTGATGATCGATATTTGGAGCAGTGCTGGAGTGTACATTCAGCTATGGTGTCCTCTTTATCACAACTTTCTCAACAATCAGAGACTGTATCGGAGAGGGAGAGTGTATCAACCAATTCTTCTCTCTCGGTTTCACATAGATAGATTTCAGAACTCAATTCTTGTTTCCTAATTTTTGTTTGTTTTCTTAATCTTTTAGCTATCTTCTTAATTATAGCATCGAACTAAAGAGAACCAGTACGAGAAGATTCAGGCATAAAATCTGAAAAATTAAAATGAAAATTGATATTAAATTAATAAAATCGTCTTCCTCCCCGACAACGACACCAAAATTTAATAGGATATCGAAACCCTAAAAATTATCATGCTAAATTAAAGAAAAACTTGTAAAATAGTAAGTAGAGTTGAATCCACAGACACGATATTAAATTTATTTCTAAAAAATAAAAAAGATATATAAAAGTAAAGCAATTAAATTGGGGTTTTTAAATTTTGATTTATTAACTAAGAGAAGTAATAAAAATAAAAAGTTTTTCACAGCCTAAGAATATTTTAGTTTAAAGAATTATTGCGAGTAGAATAATAAATTGATCATCGTTGCATTAAGATCTTATTTTGCTCTTTTGAATAGATTAATTCTTGATTAAGCGTACTAGAATATTTACCAGAATATTTACCAATTGTAGAATATTTTTCCCAACTCCTTTACCAACTTACCGTATAATATTAGAGTTATAATATTTATTTGTCAAACTAAATTAATTGCTCTATGCTAACTAACTTAATTCGTTGTCTCCTTAATATTAGAAATCAATTGCTTAGTGCTAATCAATCTCTAAAAGACATTAAGAAAAAATCAATAATTGAAACCAACAATATATCAATTTGAACCATAAAACAAGAACACGGATTAATAAATACTTTTGAGCATAAAAAAATATATTCAACTCACAATTAAAAATTCCATAACCTGAATAATTCTTTAACTAAATAAAAGCTTTAGCAATCCATGGAAATAAAAGAATGAAAACTTGATCTTGAAGAGTTGGGGCTTACGCTCCCTTTTGCTAGGAGTCGAAGAAGTTCTCTTTTATCCTACCAAAGACCAAATATTTATAGCGGTGTCTACAATATCTAAGGTAGGTAATTATTATTTTCAAAATTACAAAATATGATCCTTGTTAATTAAGGAAAAGATTGGAAGGCAACAACATAATTCTGGAAACATCTTCACAAATTTCCTTTGGCAAAGTAATAATTTCCTTCCCTAACTTCCTTTCCTATTTGAGCATTAGTCTTTATTTCTTTGAGCATGAAATCTCCATATTTAATCCAACCCATTATTATGACTTTCAAAACATAAAATAATTCAAATTTAGTAAATTCCAAATATTAAATTATTTAAAACACAATGAGAAACTTGCTAAATATATGTAGAAATATTAACTCATAACCAAAGCAACAAAAGTCCACTTGCTCTAATAGAAAGGACACTGCAAGTCAGAAAAAGTGAGACTTCGACGGGATGCGATCCTTTTGTCTCACAATGGCTCCAATTTGCTTGAGATTCAAACCTTCCAAGAATCGTCTATAAATAGAGGTTGCAATCCACTTTGAGAAGGTTAACGAACCAACCAACTCGCAGATCGAACGAAACAATCTGGCAAATTTGTCTACATCTCTCTACTGATTTCTCGAATCTACCATCTTCCAAATTCAAATGCTTTCAGGATGATTCTATCAACTTCCCGTGTTCCTTCTTGAACACAAGGCTCTATGCATCCTTCAAGATTGACGTTCTTGAGAGAAACTATCACAGATGTATACCAAAAATTGACGTTCTTGAGAGAAACTCAAACTCTCACATCCAATTTGAAGGCCAGGTGGTGTGTCCATGCTTCAAGCATGAAGAAGCTCTATATTCCAAGACTTGGCGAGTGCACTAGTGGACTGGTGGACACGACATTCATCAGCTAGCAATAGATCGTTAACATCCTTGTAATCTCCAGCTTAGTAATGTCAGACTGCGCATCTGAAGAGAGGACGTAGGACGTTGTAGTCCAAACCTCTATACAACCTTGTGTTATTTACTGCTTTCTTTAAGCTTTCTGCATTGGATTTAAAACTCAACACACCATGTTTTGGAGTATTATTGGTAATTTGACTAAGTAATATGTTGACCTACTAAACAACCATTTCTCTGAACCCAAGGTGGTGCAGAACAACCAACTTGGAGGGCCAACCATAGTAAACAATTAATTTTTTGTTGTGCACACTAATTCTGATCTTGGGACTAACAAATATTTAGTTTCGATGCATTAATTTATAAATATTAAGTTATGATCTCTTCTTACACATTAAGATTGTTGTGGATCTAAATCATTCGATCCAATAATAAAAACTTCAGTTCGACCTATTCATGGAGCCTGCGAATTGGAAGCCCAAGAAAGTCCTCCAATTAACGGATTCTTCATTTTCATCATGTCTGATACATGACAAACCTTGACGCAAAAGAACATCAAGAAAGAAAGTGAAGCTTTCATGCAAGCTTTATATTCTTTTCAAATCAAATCACTCTTAATATAAAAATGAAGCACTATGAATCTTTTTCGGGAGTCTCTCATATTCATATATTTCTCGTAAGAAATATTATGAGCACTTTTAACTCACTCGTATGCTTCTCAAACCTAGTAAATTTATTCCATGATTTGAATCTATTATTAAAAATGCATTTCCTCCCACATTAATTCCAATTTCATTTTTGAACAAAAAGCAAACATATTTTTCAATACCATTGTCACGTCCCGATTTATAAACAAGGCTTAAATAAGAGAATTGAGGCACATCGGAACGAGACTTGCACTTGGGATATCAATCAATAAGAAGAGTTCAAGCAAATATGAAAGAAATCATCACACTTATCCCAAGTTAAGCAAAAGATAGTAAGGGGTGCCTCCTCAAGAAGGGATCGTAGCTTCTTGAGTAAATCAAATATCAGAGTTTATAGTATGTTATCAAAAGACTAACAAAAGATAAAGAGTTTCAGCAGCGGAAAGTTATCAATGAAGTATGTATATGGAGATACACACTTCAACATCTAACTATTACAAAAAGAATCTTCAGCTCCACTTCGACTGCTGCCTCGTACTCTGCTCCAAAAGCTTCTTTTAACCTGCACATTTTAGAAATAATGCGAGGGGCTAAGTACAAATTGTACTTAGTGAACACATGCCGAAAACATACATACATATGAGTTTGTCTTGTCTTTTTATCGGGTTGCACATGGGGGTTTTAAGTTTCAAATCCTTCCATTGCACCAAAATATTTTATGAATGAGCATGCTCATTTTTACTTAGTTAAACTATCTGCAATTAATGATGTGACTGGGAGGTGGCCACCTACCACAGTCACGATGCTAGTCCGAGTAGGGCATGACCCCTAGCATGTCAGCATCATAGTGCACTAACCCAATGTATCTCTTTCACTACTAGGGTACGATCGATAAGACTCGCAAAACGCAGAGTCAACATCCACGTTGAATAAGTTTGATGTTCTTCTCTGAGTGGGGTTCCCCCACTGAGAGGACAGATAGCAAACACAAAACAGTAGGCAATGAGAAAGCAGTTTAAAACAAAACATTTCATTTCATGCTTGATATGATTTGAAAAGAAAATATCGTCTTCATATTTTTAATTTGGCCCACTATATAGGGGTAAAAGAAAGCCCACCTTGAGTAGGTGCGGTTATGTGATTGGTTGATCTAGAAATTGATCTTCTCTTTCCCCTTTCCTATGACATAAGGAATACGAGTAAATCCTCAAGGGATAATAGATTATTTGAAATCTAACTCATTAAAATAGTTCTAGACTCTTAATCGATCTTGGACTTCTCAATTTGAGCCATTGGATAAGGATATGTAAGAATGACTTGGCAATCTAGTTTGACAAACAAGGTAGTCAAACGTTACTTCAATAGCTCGTGGTTCAACATCGAGCATTAATTCAAGGAACATGAATAATAATTCAATTTGGTCGAACAAAACAAATGACTTCGTCAAGTGACTAAGCACTTTAAAGAGTTTAAGATTGAAAGATGTTTGATTACGAATCATCGTACATTGCTTGAGAGTATGAGAACTCTTCAAGTTGTTTCAATGAAATAATCGAGAAGATTCTTGATCTTAGATAAAGATCGAATTAAGATTTCAAAGGTTAAGGTTTAACAAGTTTGGTTCAACAATAAGCTTCAAAGGAAGTTCGTGTTACAAGAGTTTGGTCATGCAAATCAAATTGATTTGAATTGAAAAGATTTTCGGAGAAGTTATGGAAGATAACATCTCTTTGTCGATTGATACAAGGAATATCGATCGAAATTGGAATTCAATTAGTCGAAGAAAGAATTTAGAATTTAGATATTGCTGTATTAATCGATCGATCGGAAAGATATCAAAAGGTATGAATGATAAGTCGAATGAAAGTTGAAAATTTCAAGTTTTGTGTCTGTGTCGATCGACATGTGTGATGTCGATCGACATGTGTGATGTCGATCGACATGGACATTTGACATATATATGTGTGTGTCGACCGAAGCACATGTCGACAGGTGGGTGTTTGTGTCGATCGACGGAAAGAAGTGTCGACCGAGAACATATCTGTGTCGACTGACACCAAGTGTGTCGATCGAAATGGCTTTTCATGTCAAGAATGTCGATCAAAATGAAGTGTGTCGATCGATACAAAGGGTCGACAACAAAATATCATGAATCGACAGCTGTGTCGATTGACAGAGAATGTGTCGATCGAAACAGAGGCTCTGTGTCAATCAACACTGTCTCTGTCGATCGAAACAGAGGCTTAATGCCTTCGGCAGAATTTTTGGGTTTTGGCTCAAACGGTTATCTGGACTCGTCCAATCGATTTCTAAAAACACCAAATGGTTTCTAAACATATATAATGAGTCTAGATATGATTTAAACTATCAAAACATGTTGGAATCGAGATTTAACCATAACATTTCAATATAGGGCAATTATACCAAAAATACTCCAAAATCAACACAACTCGATTCTTACGTCGATATATCATTTCTAGGCTCATAATATAACATGCTAAACATGCATACGTACTCACAAACTTAATAGCAAGCCCAGATCATGACATTTATCAACTAGGACATAAACCATAACATGCTAATATTCAAGAAATAGCTAGAGATTGGTTCGATCTATACCTCTAGGACGTTCGTAGAGCTTGGATAGCTTGATTAACCCTTGTTATCTCGATTTCTTACTTCAAAACACAAAAGAAAGAGATTCTAAGGTTGGAAATGGAAAGGAAACGAAGAGAGGATTCCGAAAAGGTATAGTTTACCTCAAGAAACACCTTGTCGGAGCTTCGCCGGAGCTCGTCAGAGAGTCGCCGGAATTTCTTTGGAGAGAATTTGAGAGAGAAAGTGAAAGTAAAACTTGTAAATGAAGCCTTCTATTTATAGAAGAGAGGCGAGGGTAATTTTGGAATTAATGAAAGTCAAAAAGGTTAAAGTGGTTGTCATTCGCTTGTCACATCGGTCACTTTAACATCACCTCACGTCAACTCCACATCTCTTCGCGTCATTGCACGGGAGACCGTAATATTTCGTCTCCTCGCGAATATTTATCAATCAATATTATCTCGATACAAAATATCGGGTCGTCAAATAAATTCATCGAGGTTAATTTTATTAATTAATAATTAATCATTCCTCTTTAAACAAGGATGACAATTAAATAATTGCCAAAATGGTAAATCTCAAAATTAAAATGATCACATAACTTTGAATTAGATTCGATAACAAAATATGAATTTCGGAAATTCGATAATTACATTTAAAATTTACGAAGGGCGTTACAACCATATTCAAGCTAATCATATTTATTGAACCAATAACCATTAAACCAGTGCATACCTCCAAGATCTCTTTGAGGAAAATAGTGAGTTTGCAACTTACAGGGCTTTTTAAAAAAATGTGCATTATTTTTTACTGCATGCGTTTTGTTGGTTCGTAGGGGAATCCATTATTTTTAATCTTTTTATGAATCATGAGCAAATTGTTGACATCATATATAAAATTTAGTAAAATATATCTATAAGATAGAATAAACCAGGGATACATTAATTTAAGATATATATAGCAAAAATAGTTTATTCCTTTTTTATGGAGGGGGAAAACCGGGGATACCTTTAGTATGAGAAATGAGAATAAATTCCAACATTTGATCTTGTCATTTCAACGCTCAAAATATATTTGATTTCGTATGCAGTTTTGGTCGATTATCCTGCATTAAAGAACAATATAGTAATTATATACAATGAATGATAATTTTAAAGCCTTTATTTTAACTAAAATTTTGTTCATTTTGAGGGCAATATCCTGCATTAACATTATATTGCGAAATAAAATGCTCTATAACTCTATTAATGATATTTTATCTTCAATATTGTGCATTTTATCTTAGCAATCATGCATTTTATCTAAGGAAATGTGCATTATATCTCATTACGAAAAAAAATTATCTTTCTAATAAGGAAATATTGTATGTATCAAAATCTAGATATCCATATCTATTCTAATATGGAAATATTATTATAAGTAATAAAGATTATTTGATTTTCAAAATTAAAATATATTTATCCTTAATTTATTTGAATATTCT
>JAPKLW010005886.1:0-19160 GCA_026898455.1 Plectranthus barbatus | reverse complement strand
TGGTCCCTGGTCTGGCCCATGAACTGCTCAAGCCCATTAGGGTTAGGGTTTCTCAAAACCCTAACACTATATATAGGCCTTCTCTCTATCAGATCAAGTTAGACTTTTCAGTATAATCAATAAAAGGGGAGAGAACGGCGGCGGCAATCTGAGGGAGAAACTGATCGATTTCTCCGGATCTCGGATTCAACTTGGTAGATAATCCTCACCAGATTTCCAAGGAGCAAGGGAACAGATCAGAAGATCAGATCTGTAGGAACAACTGTTCAACGTCGGCGTTCAGATTCAGATCCAGCTCTATTTCATCGTTATTGGCTCCGATCTAGATCTATAGATCAAATGGTGAAATCAGATATTTCCTAAATCCATCCTCTGCAATTAATTTTGTAGGAGCATGCATAGGTTCGCATGGTTTATTTAATTGAAATTTGTTCCTGGTACCCTAAGAACGATCCTTGGCAAGAATTTAATTAATGGCAACTCGTGTTGTCCATCGTAGACTCAAACCCTACAGTGATGTCCCGCGAGCATGCAATAGAGGACATGGACCTCCTTCTGCCTCGCCTTTCCACTCTCATGCTGTCCAAATATGCTAGTCCCCAACCATCGTAGGATATACCTGGACACTGGGTTGTCTACGTGGGATGCCTTCATGTTGCCCATATCAAACTTGCCACCACCCATCGGAGCAAGGGCAGAAATATCTCGCCACGTCTGAACACAATTGAAGTCCTCATGCTCATGGTAGCGACCTACAACTGGACAGCCAAAAATCGTATCAAGCTGAGACTGTGTCAGGCTGTGCCTCCGATTCATCAGCTGGAAGGTAATCGAAGTGGGCTCCGATTCATCGGCCGAAATGGTTGTGTCGACCGACACAAGGTCCGTGTCGACCGACGTGGATAATTTCGTGCGTCGACCATCCTGATCTCCACATCGGCCGAAACAGAGCTGTTTTTCACGAAATTTTCAAAGTTACAATGAAAAAAACTAAGGCAAAATACGACTAAACTTGAAATTTCATAACTAGAACTATCTTAAATTTCAATAAAACTTAAAAAACCTAATCTAACTCACACCAAAGCTATAAAATTATTGGGTTACCTCCCAACAAGTGCTTGATTTAATGTCGCTAGCTCGACATTACCTCATCTCATTGCCTATCCAAGTAGAAAGTGTCCACAACACAGATTTGTTGTGGACTGTAATATCTCTTCAGTCTTGCGCCATTAACTTTGAATGTGGTACCATCTTGGCCTGCTAACTCAATAACACCATTCGGAAAAGCACTCACAACAATGTAGGGGCCCTTCCACTTCGACTGCAGTTTCCCGGGCATGAAGCGAAGACGGGTATTGAACAGTAGCACCTTGTCATCAGAACTGAACACCAATGAGCGAATCCCTTGATCATGAAACCTCTTGGCCCTTCTCTTCTAGATCAGATTGTTCTCATAGGCCTCGTCTCGGAAATCCTCCAACTCGTTCAAAGACATAACTCTACTTCCAGCAGCATGCTTCCAGTCCATGTTGAGTTCTTTCAATGCCCACCAAGCCTTGTGTTCCATTTCTACAGGCAAGTGACAAGATTTACCAAAAACAAGTTGGTAAGAAGTCATACCAATGAGAGTTTTGTAGTCAGTTCGATAAGCCCACAGTGCATGATTGCCCAATCCGTCTTCTGCTTGACAGTCTTCTCCAAGATTTGCTTGATTTCCCGGTTGGATAGCTCAGTCAGTCCATTCCCTTGAGGATGGTACGGTGTAGTGACTCGATGCTTGACTCCATACCTAGCAAGAAGGGAAGCAAGCAATTTGTTAAGAAAATGAGATCCCCCATCAATTACTAAGGCTCTCGATGCTCCAAAACGAGTCATAAGCTTCTGCAGGAAGTTGACCACAACTCTTGAATCATTGGTGGTGGTCGGAATGGCCTTCACCCATCTAGAAACATAGTCCACTGCAAGAAGAATGTAAGAGAAACCTCGGGACAGTGGGAATGGTCCCATGAAATCAATCCCCCAAACATAAAAAATTTCAACCTCTGCCATGGGAGTTTGTGGCATCTCATCTCTCTTAGAAATGTTGCCAGTCCTCTGGCAACGATCACAACCAGTAATCCAGCCATGGTAAGTCTCGTGGATAGAGGGCCAATAGAATCCACTAGCAAGTATCTTGAAGGCAGTGCGGTTGGTCGAATGATGACCACCTGTAGGAGAAAAATGACAAGCCTCGTAGATCTGCCACCACTCTGACTGGGGAACACAGCGACGAATAAAGCCATCAGCACATCGGCGCCACAAGTAAGGGTCCTCCCAGTAGTAGAAGCAGGCATCCCTCAAGAACTTCTTCCGAGCATAGGGGGAAAAGTCTGGAGGAAGAGCACCAGTGGCAAGGTAGTTTGCATAGTCAGCAAACCACGGCATCTTGGACTCAAGCATGGCTCTCAAATCTTCAATGTAGCACATCTGCTCATCGGGAAAGGTCTCCCGAATCCTCGACTCCTGCTCATCCACCTCAGATAAAGGCTCCAAACACGATAAGTGATCAGCTATCACATTCTGGCTCCCCTTTCTATCCTTGATCTCCACATCAAACTCTTGAAGTAGCAGGATCCATCGAATCAACCTCGGCTTGGCATCCTGCTTAGAAAACAAATATCTAATGGCAGCATGGTCAGTATACACAATAGTTTTCGATCCAATCAGATAAGACCAAAATTTATCAAAACCATAAACTACTGCCAACATCTCCTTCTCGGTGGTGGTGTAATTGCACTGTGCCAGATTCATACTCTTGCTGGCATAGTGTATCACATGGAACAGCTTCCCCTTTAATTGGCCTAGAACTGCCCCCACTGCATAGTCACTGGCATCACACATCAGAATAAATGGCTCACTCCAATCCGGAGAAGTAAGAACCGGAGCAATGACTAAGACCTTCTTCAACAGCTCAAAAGCCTGCAAGCAATCAGAATCAAAAACAAAAGACACATCTTTCTCCAACAAATTACATAAAGGCCTAGAACTTTGGAAAAATCCTTGATGAATCTCCTGTAGAACCCGGCATGACCGAGAAAACTCCTCACTCCTTTGACATTGGCCGGCGGTGGCATCTTCTCGATCGCAGTGACTTTGGCTCGATCCACCTCCAATCCCTCAGCATACACTCGGTGTCCCAGAACAATCCCCTCACACACCATAAAGTGTCACTTTTCCCAATTCAAGCAGAGATTGGTCTCGGTGCACCTCTCCATAACGGTAGCTAGATTATGCAAACAAATGTCAAATGAACTACCAAAAACAGAGAAGTCATCCATGAATACCTCCATAATATCCTCAATCAGATCGTGAAAGATGGCCATCATGCATCTCTGAAAAGTCGTCGGGGCATTGCAAAGGCCAAACGGCATCCTCCGGTAAGCAAATACGCCATATGGGCAGGTGAAGGCTGTCTTGTGCTGGTCCTCTGGTGCAACTGCTATCTGATTGTAACCTGAATAGCCATCAAGAAAACAATAGAAGGGGTAACCGGCAAGTGTATCTAGCATCTGATAAATAAAGGGAAGTGGGAAATGATCTTTGCAAGTAGCAGCATTAAGGGCTCTGTAGTCGATTGCAGAACCGTCATCCTGTAACTGGTCGGGTGGCAACCTCTTCTCCATCATCCTTCTTGACGATCTGCATCCCTCCTTTCTTGGCAACCACCTAAGTGGGGCTCACCCATTTGCTATCCGAAATGGGATAAATCATCCCATGGTCGAGAAGCTTCAGTACTTCTTTCTTCACTGCCTCCTGCATAATTGGGTTCAGCCGTCTCTGTGCTTGCCTATTCGGTTTTGCTTCCTCTTCCAGTATGATCTTGAACATGCAGACAGAAGGGCTGATCCCTTTGATATCTCCAAGTGTCCAGCCAATTGCACACTTGTATTGCCTCAGGACTCGGAGAAGCTTGTCTAACTCAACCTGCGTAAGAAAAGAAGATACAATCACATGATAGGTGTCATTTGGACCAAGAAAAGAATATTTGAGATGAGAAGGAAGTGGTTTGAGGTCTAAAACAGGCGGATCGGAGTTAGATGGCCCTGCCCCAGCCTTCACATCGACCAAGATAGCAGCTGCGTCGACCGATATGGGTGATTCTGGGCGCATCCCTTTTCCACGTCTCGTTGTTTTGACCGATTTGAACTTTGCATCGCCCGAACTGCTCACGTCAACCGATATGGGCACTGCGTTGACCGATATGGAGTGGGCGAATGCGTCGGGCGAAACATAGCCTTTTCCACGTTTTTCCTTCATTTTTTGGCCAAATCTAGCTGGTAGCTTCTCCCTTTTGAGCTCTTTATGCCTAGGCACTTCCTCAAACACATCCAACTCTAGAACCAGGTTCTGAATTTCTTCATCAGCAGTATCCAAATCTGTAGAAGAGAAAAGAGAGTGTAGTAAACAGATTTCCAGAAAATCAAGGTCAGATTTAACAGAAGAGAAAGGGGAAGAAATCACCGGTTCAAAACAGTTAATCATATGGCATTCTTCTCGGTAACTTCCATCCTCGTGCTTCTGCATGGACTTGAAGATGGAGAATGTGACGGATTCCTCATTTACTCTAAAAGTAAGTTTCCCATCCCTAATGTCTATCAGTGCTCCTCCAATTTTCAGGAATGGTCTCCCCAAGATGAGAGGGATATTTTGATTTTCCTCCATGTCCAACACTACAAAATCCGCAGTAATGATAAAATCTTTGACTTTCATCAACACATATTCAACAATCCCCTTAGGATAAGTAACTGATCTGTCTGCCATCTGAAGCGAGATTGTAGTCGGCTTGATACTCCTAATTGCCAAACGCCTGAAAATAGACAAAGGCATAAGATTAATAGATGCACCAGAATCATAGAGTACCTTGCTGAAAGACTCTCCACCAATAATGCACGAAATTGTAAAAGAACCGGGATCCTCCCTCTTGAGTGGCATCTTCTTCTGAATAACAGCACTGCACTCCTCAAACAGATTTACGGTCTCATGTTCCAGGAACGGCCTCTTCTGAGAAACCATGTCTTTCAAGAATTTGATGTAACTGGGCATCTCTCGCAGGGCTTCAACCAAAGGGATATTGATGTTGACTCTCTTCATGTGTTCCAAGAAACGTTTGTACCTATCATTCATCTTGGACTTGGCAAAGCGCTGCAGAAACGACATTGAAGGCACTTTAACAGGCGGGGCTGAGGTCTGCGTTGACCGAGATGGGCCCACGTTGGTCGACGTGGACTGCTGTGCAGTGGTCTCACCATTATCCTCTGCGTCGATCGGTATATGACTTGCGTCGGTCAAAACATAGGCTTTTCCTGCGGGATTGTCTTCCTCTTCAGCCTCGTCTCCTTCCAGTTGGTCTTTCTCTGGATGTTTCGGCTCCTGGTATGATTTTCCACCTCTAAGAGTGATGGTGTTGACCTCATTCTTCTGATTTTTCGAATTGACTTGGGTATTGCTCGGAAGATGGTCGAGCTTGTGCTGAGTTCCAAGAGCATTAGCAATCTGGCTAACCAGTGTTTCAATGATCTTCATATGTTTCTGCACTATATCCACTTTGTTATTGATTCTAGACACCTCTTGCTCGAGCTTTTCCACTTTATCAGTAGAGCCTTCCATGAACTTAGCAAGAATTTCTTCGAGGTTCGACCTTTTCTTCTCAACAACTTCTCCACCTTGAGTTGCAAAATTAGGTGGTGGTTGCTCTGCTCCTTGAGGATTTGAGTAAGAAAAACCAGGGTGGTTTCTTGCTGCATTCGGATTATAGCCCTGATGGTTTTGTTGATATCCTCCCCGGTAGTTATTTTGGAAACCACCTCGTTTGACGAAATTCACATCCATGCAATCACCTTCCTCCTGAAGGAACTTGTTCAATAGTAGTAACAGTTTTCCCAGCTCTTAATGTGGCAAAATCTTCCGTCAGCTTCTTGACTTCAGCTTTTAGTTCAACCTCTTCTTTAGCTTTCTCGACAGCTTGAATCGGCCTTTGTCGGACATTAGACCATCTCTAACTATTGTTGGCCATCTTCTGGAAGAAATCCATAGCCCTCTTGGGACACTTTGTCATGATAGAATCTCCCAAGGTAGAATCCACGAGCTCAACTGTCTTCTCATTTAATCCCTCATAGAAAGTCTCAGCTTGGTATGCCAAACTCAGGTTGTGGCCAGGGCATAGTCTCAATAACTCCTTGTATCTCTCCCAGGCTTCATGAAAGTTCTCATCAAACCTTTGAGCAAATCTAGTGATGTCCTTCTTCATTTGTCTGATAACACTTGGTGGGAAGAAATTGGCAAGGAATGCATTCCTCAGTTCTGCCCACATGCTGATGTTGGTCTTGTCCAAGGCAGTGAACTAGGATTGAGCTTTGTCTCGCAGAGAGAAGGCAAAGAGCCTTACCCGAATAGCACTCTTGCTGACTCCATTGATCTTGACTGTATTACAGAGCATCAGAAACTTATCAAGATGAGCATAGGGGTCCTCAGTAGCTCGGCCCCCATATTGGTTCTGCTAAACCATCTGCACCAGACCAGTCTTCAATTCGAAGTTATTGGCATTGATGCCAACTCTGAAGTCACTCTCTTGGAACTTCGTTTTGTATTTCTTTTGGATAGCATCATCATCTTCATCAGCATCAAACCTCCCCAGTTCTTCTACTTCTTCTTCTTCGTCATCTTCTGGGGGATCACCCGGTTGCCTCTCTCTTCGAGGATTCCGGTTGTTCCTCTCATTCAGTATCCTGATCTGCTCTCTCATAGCATGCATCTCACGAACCAACTCAGCCTGCTCTTCAGGTGTAAGACCAGGCGGAGCATTCTGATTGTTCTGATTGTCCCCCATCTTCTCGTCTGCACTGCTTTCTCCTCCTTCTCGGTTCTTCCTACTGTTATTCCTTCTGCATGTAGCTTCTATCTCCGGATCGAATAGAATTGGTGCTTTCCCACTCCTCCTTGTGTTCATAAACTAGCTGAAATGAACAGAAACCAAGTGATTAAACAGGAAATAAATGAAACAAGTAATCTAAAAATTGAACAGCTCAAGAAATCAAATTAAAGCAGATTTTCAAAAATTTTCATTTTTTTATGACGACCGAGATTAGGACTAGGTCGACCGATACAGTTTTTTTTACAACCACGTCGACCGACACAAGTCTCACGTCGATCGAAACAGACAAAAATTTGCTATCGTAATAATAGTTAAAAATAGGAAAATAAGCTCAAAATCAATATCCCAATAACAAATTCAATATCAAGATTAGTTATATTCATTCCCCGGCAACGGCGCCAAAATTTGATCGCTAAAATTATTAACGACTTAGCAGAGCTAATAATATAGCGGCAAATAAAAATTATCGATCCCACAGGGAATGAAATGTCGAACCATCCTAAGTACTGAACTATAGTTTCTCAGGAAATTGTTTGAGGCGATCAAATTCAAAGGGTTTTGGTATCATTAACTTGAAAAATTAAAAAGACAATAACTTTCAAAATATCAATTAAAATTGAACAGAATAATTCCATGGAATTTAAATCAACTGCAAAGATTCAGATTCTAGGGATTTATTACTATCCTTCCTGACATGTAACAACAAATCGATCAAATGCCAATTTAATTCCTTGAAAGATGGAAATCAGAAAAATATTGTAAACTTCTTTTGAGGACAATTCACAAAGTAGGTTATCGAAATTCCTTTACCCTTTCGGTCTCAAGAAATACTCCAATAACTCCAAAAATCAACAGATTAAATCCTATAACCTAATTCCCTCTTTTTAAGACAAGAATAAATGATTATATTGTGAAACTATTTTCCTGTTAATTAATTATCACCTTTTGAGTCTCAAATTAATTAACTAACAACCTAAATAAGTGGCCAACAAATTATGGTTTAAATCAAAGCATAGAATTCACACATCTAACAAGGAAAGTCATTTGATTCAATTAATTATGAACATGCAATAAAGATAAATTTTTAACCCTAGAATCTAATTAAGGATTTAGTTCATCATAATCACAACAAACAACGTTATGAAAAGATAAAACCTGAAATAAACTTGCATTGATCAAATCAGAGTCTTGGATGAACAACGTAAAATCATCAACTGTTCTTCAACTCCAAAATAAACTCAAACTAAAACTTCTGCCTTGGAACAATATTCAATTCTCCAAATAGAGTGTCTAACTCTAAAAACTCGAACTAACGTGTTTATATAGGTGTACAATTAATCCCCACAAGGTATGCAATTAAACTGGAGAGGAAAATAGCCAAAAATATACAATTCTTGCCAAATCAACATTCGCGTTGACCAAGATAGAGTCCACGTCGGTCGACGCGCGCTCCATCTCGACATGTTCCGCCTTGACCATCCACGTCAGCTTCAACCATCCATGTCGACAAACACAAGGCTCGCGTCTATCGATGTGGCGCTCCCGCATTGACACCCTTGCGGTCGATCTTGGCTCTCACGTCGACTGCTCATGTCGACCGACACAAGGCTTGTGTCGGTCGAAACAGAGCCAAATTCTTTGTTTTTGGCCTTCCTTCGAATTTGTCCTCTTTTCCTACAAAAACACACCATCAAACACAACCTTTATACTAAAACACTATGATGCATGAATAAATATGAAAATTACGCAATTAGAACATTAAACGAGCTAGAAACTAATTGATAAGTTGGCGAAATAACGAACTTATCAAGCGCCCACTGATGAATCCTCTCAAATGGATATGGACTTTTACAACAAGTGGGAGAAATCGAACAATGTAGTCAACTGCTACATGATGACTACTATGTCAAAAGTCTTACAGAAGCAGCATCAGCACCATAGGGATGCCTATGACATTATGGCCAGTTTGGAGGCAACCTATGGGGAAACTGGACCTATCAGATTTAATCTCATGAGGGAAATCGTGAGTAGAAAAATGATTGATGGTAGCTCAGTGAGAGAGCACGTAGTTTCCATGACTCACCTCATGGATGAGCTGACTGTGCACGGTGGAGGTATTGACGCTGAGGCCAAAGTCGATATCATACTGAACTCTCTACCCAAGTCCTTTGAGAGTTTCAAACTGAATGTTGTCATGAACAAGAAAGAGTATACTCTTAATGAGTTGCTTAATGATTTGATGGCAGTTGAATCAGTTGTGAATCCTCAAAAGGTTGCCTTATCATCTTCTGGTAATCTCTCTACTATACCAAAACGTATGAAGCGGAAAAGTGAGATTAAGAAGAAAGCTGGAAAGACAACTGCAAAGGACATGGAGGCTAACAGGAAGCTTAGGGCAGCAACTTCGAAGGACAAGTGTTTCAAGTGTGGTAAGAAAGGACACTGGTGAAAAGATTGTCAGACCGACAAAGCTAGACAAGGTATGCCATTTGCATGTATAACTGAAGCATGATTAGAGTCTATCTTTTCTCTTTAAAGAGTTGTAGATACTTACTTGTCAACCATGTTGTTGTACTTTGCAGGGAACCGTGCCGATAAGGCTGGAGAGTAATGGCAAGAAAATACCAGCTGCATGGAAGGCAACATTTTCAGACGGAGTCTCATGAAGTTTTCTTTCTCTTTATGTTTTTTAATAAAGTACTTTTGAGAGTTTTATTTTGGGTCGTGTTTTTCCGGCAAGACAAATGTTTATCAGCTTCGCATGGATATTTTGTTATTTATGATAGTTATTTATTTATGTCATTGAGAATAACAATGTTATCTATTTTGGGATGTTGATTACTCTTTGTATATTGCTTACTTTTATCAAAACCGTCCATGAATGTTGCATGTAATTCATCTGAAATTGATAATCCTAGAAAGAGAAAGTTTATTTCTTCTGATGAGGATCTTACATATCTTTGGCACTTGAGACTGGATCACATCAACTCTAAGCGGATTCAGCGACTTGCAGATGATGGTACATTGGACTTAATCTGGCCTGTACCCTATCAAGTCTGCGAATCCTGCATCGAGGGAAAGATGTCTTCTAGGCCTTTGAAGGCTAGTCAGTCTCGAGCAGAGGATGTGTTGGAATTGATCCATTCTGACTTATGTGGGCCCATGTCCACACAGACTCGTGGAGGGTATGAGTATTTCGTCACTTTTATTGACGACTACTCGAGATACGGATACATTTACCTGCTTTGCTACAAGTCTGAATGCTTTGAGAAATTCAAAGAGTTTAAGGCAGAGGTGGAAAAGAAGGTCGGGAAAACTCTCAAGTCACTGCGATCTGACCGCGGTGGTGAACGAGTTCGTGCAATATTTGTCGGAACATGGGATCACATCCCAGTGGACTGCATCGGGTACTCCCCAGCAAAATGGTGTAGCCGAAAGAAGGAATAGAACTCTTTTGGAGATGGTGAGATCAATGATGAGTTATGCAAGCTTACTCATTTCTTTTTGGGGATACGCATTGGAAACAACGGCTTAAATTTTAAACTTAGTGCCTTCTAAATCGGTTCCTAAGATACCCTGTGAGCTTCCTTGGATGCAAACCCAATTTGAGCAAGTTTAGAGTATGGGGTTGTCCGACACACGTGCTGACGAAGGAACCTGATAAGTTAGAAAGCAGAATAAGGTAATGTTGTTTATAGGGTATCCTAGGCAAACGAAAAGTGGTTACTTTTACTGTCCTGAGAGTCAGAGAATCGTTGTTAGCACCAACGCTAGATTCTTGGAGGACGAGTATGTAAGAAACCACAAGACAAGGAGTGATATAGTTCTTCAAGAAATTGAAGATGAGAATGCGATTCAAAGGGAAAGGGGAATGTGTGAACGTGGGTGCACCTGTGAAAGGTACATCACCACTGACACGTTCTTCAGTGCAACACGGCACCGATGCCTCATTGTAGTGGGAGAGTTATTTTCCAGATGGAAAGGTACATGTTCGTGGGTGAGTCTTCGAACTTGAGCCCTGAAGACGGACATGAAGACGCTGACCCACTGACCTACGAAGAGGTAGTGCATGACAAAGATGTTGAAAATGACGAATCGCTATGTATTCTGAGATAGAGTCCATAACCACTACGGATGTATACCAGAAAGTTGTGCTGCCTGATGGCTTTAGGGACATAGGGTGCAAGTGGGTATACAAGAGAGAGAAGCGAGCGGATGGAAAAGTTGCAGCTTTCAAAGAGAGGCTGGTGGTAAAGGGTTATAGTAAAAAAGAGGGCATAAACTATGATGAAACCTTTTCACCCGTAGCCATGCTCAAATCCATCCAGATACTTCTTGACATAGCATCGTATTTGGACCTCGAGATCTGACAAATATATGTCAAAACTACTTTTCAAAATGGTTACCTTGAAGAAGGTAGGTACATCTATATGCAGCAACCCGAGGGTTATATGCGCAAGGGCGAAGAACATATTGTCTGGAAGCTTAAGAAGTCCTTGTATGGACTTAAGTAAGCTTCAAGGTCATGGAACTTGCGTTTCAACGATGTGATTAAATCTTACGGATTTTCATAGTTGGAGAACGAAAGTTGTGTATATCGACTTTGTGTCAGTGGGAGCGTGGTTTTCCTTGCACTGTACGTGGATGACTTACTCCTATTTGGAAACAACGAGGGAGTGATGTCGGATATTAAACATTGGTTATCCGAACAGTTCCAAATAAATGATTTAGGAGAAGCTGGGTACATCCTTGGGATTAAGTTCATACGGGATCATAAGAGAAGGATGTTAAGCTTATCCGAGGCATCCTATGTGGATACTATAATAGCCTGGTTCAGCATGCAACTCGTCAAGAAAGGCATACTACCTTTCAGACCTGGCGTACATCTTTCTATTGGTCAGTGTCCTAAGACACAGAGAGAGAAAGATGAGATGAGTCTTGTACCATACGCATCTGTGTTGGGTAGCCTCGTGTATGCAATGTTGTGTACCAGACCTGATATTTGTTATATCGTTGTCATGGTAGCAAGATATCAGTCCAACCCTTGACAGGCGCATTGGACTGCGGTAAAGCACATCCTCAAGTATTTGAAGAGAACTAGGAATTATTGTCTAGTTTATCAAAGTGGGGATTTGTGCCCTGTGGGTTACACAGATTCGAATTTCCAAGGGGATCACGATGAGAAGAAATAGATCTCAGGTTATGTGTTTACCTTGGGAGGTGGGGTTGTATCTTAGAGGAGCGCAAAACGGAAATGTATTGGTGACTCCACCATGGAGGCGGAATATGTCGCCGCCTCCTGATCACTGTAATTTCTACAGATTAATTATAGAAATAGTGGCAAATAAATTTGTAAACCCTAAAGTTATCGATCCAGGGGAATGAAGCAACGAAAAACCTTAAGTACTAAATCATAAGTTCTCAAAATACTGGTCAGGAAAATCAATTGAAAAGTTTTGTTTGTTTTGAAAATCGCAATACTTGCTAATGAAAATTAAACAGGAAATTAAAAAGCTTTTGGATTCAGATAAGAGGAGCACAGATTCCAGGGATATCTACCTATCAAGTATGACATGGATAAATGAATTGATAAATTCCCACTTTTAATTCCTCTTCGTAGTGAAACATCAGAAAAATATTATGAACTTCTTTGTTTGACAATTCATAAAGTAGATTAATTAATTACCTATCTCCGCTCGGTCTCAAGATAAATTAACTAACTCCAAAGATCTACAGATTTATCCCTACAATCGATCTCCTTCAATTACGACAAGAAATCAGATTATATTGTGAAAATCTCTTTCCGTTGAAAACTATCATAGTTACGTCTCAAGTAATCAACTAGATAATCCTAAGATGTGATCAGCAAATCAAGATTATGAATAAGCACAGATTTCACAAACTACGAAGGGAAAGGGAAAATAATTCAATTAATCAAACATGTATACATTGATAATTTGAAACCCTAGAATCTGAGGAAGAGATTAGTTACACATATTCAGAGTAATATTCATCATAGAAAGATAAAACCTGAATTGCATAAAAACTTGGGTCTGAATGTCTTCCCACAAAAATATGTCTTCAAACATAAACCTAAAAACTCTTGGAATCTCTAAAATCTGAAATCTGGAATGAGGAATGATTGGGAATGCTGAAAAATCGAATTTTACAAAGTTATATATAGAGGTGGAGGTGTATCAAATCAAATCTAGGGCTAAAGATATGAAAAAACTCGAATTCAGCCAATTTCCCGCGCCTGCAGGTCCACGTCGATCGACGTGACTGTTGCATCGATCGACGTGGCTTCCAAATTGGCGTCGATCGATGCTGATTGGCATCTGTCGACGCAGCTTCTCGCCCCTTCTGCGCGGTCTCACGGTTTTGGCCATAACTTCCTCTCCCGGACTTCGATTGACCCGATTCCAGTTGCGTTGGAGAGATAACTCAAAGCTTCATCCATTGCCATGTGCCAATAGCCCGAATTCCTCTTGTGGAAGAACTCTTCACTGCTACTCTTACACGTCACTGCTTTCGGAACGGTTTTCTCGTGGGTTTAGGCCTAAAATCCTGCATAAACATCAAAATACACCTAAAACCACCTAATATTGATTCATGCATAAAATATATATATAAACTCAATAAAACTACATAAAATAGTATAAATATAATATAGATAAGTGAGTGAAATAATGAGCTTATCAAATCCCCCAAACTTGAACGTTTGATTGTCCTCAATCAATAGGCAAGAAAGAAATCAAAAGATCATGTGGTTAAAGTGCAATGCCTCACAAGATTCATCACAGTCAAGAACTAAGAATCCACTACCCACAAGCAATTTGAAAGAGACGGAAAATTCATCAACCGTGGAAGAACTCACAGGAAGTGTATCGCTCAACTCTCAAGTGTTTAAGGTAACGATGAAAGCACTCAACAACATGTATGAAGAAATTTCTGCCATAGGCTTGCAGATTTTCTAATATCTCCACTGCTAGAATGTGCACACATGTCTAGAATCAAAAAGGACTTTCGAAAGGTTGTAACGTAGGCTTTTTCTGATAAGGTAGGGAAATATGGCCAAGTGACTAAATCAATTGAGTTCATGACTCTCAACATCTCCAACCACTATTTATAATCATCCACCTTATCTCCTCATATACATCAACAAACTCACAATATATATATATATATATATATATATATATTATAGCTCATTTTGAATCTCTTATGCTCTTTTCGATAATTTTGTATTCTTTTCTTTTCAGAGAGCTTATGAGAATTCTAATTATTTCTTTGAGCTTCTTTTTCACACATCTTTTCACCACTACTTTATCATATGTTATCACCAATTCACTAATCAATCCCCATACATACCACAACTCAAGACACGAGTGAGACAATACTTTTCTTAATCTCATAGACAAGGAAAGAAAAATTGTACAGGCTCAAAATGGCTAACTAGGGAAAATTTTCTTGTGAAGGGACAGTGTTTAGGATATTGGGTTAACAAAGATGGCCTAATATCATTTCCTAAACTTGTGCACACTATGCAGTCTCAACACAGAAAATAGGCTAGTTCTAGAGAAATCAAAACACACATGTGAATCTCACATCAAACGAAATAAAGGCTCAAATTCTCACACAAGGATTCAAAAATTTTCTTCCACAGTCAATTTCAAATCAGCTCAATCAGCATGCAAGTATAAGTGTCAAATCAGTCATATCATGCAGTATTCTACATTCATAAGCATCTAACCACAATCTCAATCAATTCAATACTCAACCCTCAATCAATTCTAATCTCACAATCTCGTTCAGGTTATCTCAAAACTCAAAAATTTTCCCCACAAAATAGCATAAAATAGAAAGGTGCGAAAAATTAAAGACAGAAAGCAGAATAAATAAAAGATAGGACGTTCCATCTCTTGTCCACATCCCCCCAAACTTATTTCCAACTCGAAGAGTGGAATAAGTTTGAAAATCAGACAAAAGAGGGAACGATACCTGGTAGTTGATCTCAGACATCAACTTTTTTATCCCCGGAGTCTTCAATCACCATCAGGGAGGTCGGGTCCAGGCAGGTCCTTTCGCGACCTCCTTTCCATCTTTGTTCTTGATAACTTGCATCCCCCATTTCTTGGTGTCTTTTTCCAGAAGGACCTTGTGTGTGCAAAATGAGGGGTTGATCCCCTTGATGTCTCTCAGTGTCCCCCCAATGGCGGACTTGTACTTCCGTAGAACTCGTAGTAATTTTTCCAACTTCCCATACCTAAGGTGTGCCGGAAGCATCTTGAGTTCCAGAACCAGCGGATCAGAGTTAGATTGCAGCTTTCCCCGATTTGCATCGGTTGACATGGGTGAAACTGTCGCAATCCCTTTTCTACGTCGCGCTGCTTCTGCCGATGAACTCTCCGTGTCTGACTTCCTTCGTGCATCGATCGACGTGACTGTTGCGTTAATCGACATGGGTCCTGAGGCTGTGTCGATCGACGCATGGTGTGCGTCGATCGACGTGGAGGCAGTTCCACGTTTTCCCTTCTTTTTCTGGCTGCGTCTGCTTGGAAATCGCTCCCGTTTGTTCTCTTTTTCATGTGTTATTCCCTCGGGTACATCCAGCTCCTTCACCAAATCCAAAAGCTCATCGTTCGCCTTATCCAAATCTGAAGACAAATACAAAGAGTGTAGTAAGCGGTTCTCCAGAGAGTCCGAATCAGTTTTAAAAGAAGGAAAGGGAGAGGAAATCACCGGATTTAAACAATTGATCATGTGGCACTCTTCCTGGCAGCTCCCTTCATTATGCTTCTGCACTGCTTTGTAGATGGGGAAGGTGACCGACTCGTCATTAACTCGGAACGTCAGTTTTCCGTCTCGAATGTCAATCAATGCTCCAGCAGTCTTCAAAAAAGATCTCCCCAAGATAAGAGGGATGTTGTGGTCTTCTTCCATGTCAAGCACCACGAAGTCTGCTGGAATGATGAAGTCTTTCACCTTCACAAGTACGTCTTCCACGATGCCTCTTAGGTAGGACACCGATCTGTCAGCCATCTGCAATGATATGGTCGTTGGTTTGATGCTCCCGATCTCTAGTCGCTTGAAGATTGACAGCGGCATTAAGTTTATGGATGCGCCGGAATTGCAAAGGACCTTCCCAAAGGTCTCTCCTCCAATGACACAGGGGATCGTGAAGGATCCGGGGTCCTCTCTTTTCAGCGGCATCTTCTTCTGAATAATCGCGCTGCATTCTTCGAACAAATTGACCCTCTCGTGCTCCATGAAGGCTTTTCTGAGAGACCATATCCTTCAGAAACTTCAAATACCCCGGTATCTCTCGTAGTGCCTCAATCAGCGGGATGTTGATGTTTACTTTCTTCATGTTCTCAAGAAAGCGTGCATACTTCTCGTTCATCTTTGATTTGGCAAACCGCTGCGGAAACGGCAGGGGGGGCTTATACATAGGTGGCTCGACAGGAGTGGGTGTCGATCGACGTGAGGTCTCATCGATCGACGTGGCCTGTGGATTGGCATCGATCGACGACAATCCTCTGTCGATCGACGGGGCTGCGTCAGCGACAGCTTCTTTGGCCTGCTCGATATCTTCGTCCTCCTTTGAATCAGTCCTTGCTTGCTTTGGCCCTTCATAGGATTTTCCCCCTCTCAGTGTGATGGCATTCACTTGGTTCCTCTGATTCTGATTCTTGGGGTTTATCTGAGTGTTGCTCAGAAGTTGCCCCGGCTTGTGTTGGGCTCCGAGGGCATCGGCGATCTGGCTGACCTGGGTTTCTATAATATGCACATGCTTCTGCACATGGTCTACTTTAGTATTCACGCCTGCAATTTCTTGTTTTAGCTTGACTACCGTATCGGTGGAGCCTTCCATGAATTTAGCCAAAATCTCCTCGAGATTTGGCTTCTTCTTCTCCACCACTTCACCATCTTGGACAACGAACCCAGGTGGTGGTTGCTCCGCGGCTTGGGGGTTCGCGTAGGAAAATCCAGGATGGTTCCTCGCGTGGTTGTAAGTGTAGGACTGGTTGTGCTGCTGATTATGCTGCTGATATCCTCCACGGTAGTTGTTTTGGTAACCACCCATTGGCATGAAATTTACAGCGGCACAATCCCCCTCAGGCGAAGCTTGCACTGGCTCTACTGCAGCAACTGTCTTTTCCTGCTTCAGTGCAGCGAAATCTTCCCTTAGCTTTTTCAGCTCGGCTGCCAAATCAGGTTGCTTGGCAACTTTCTCTTTCTCCTTCTCGACTGCCATCACAGGCCGAGTTCGGCTTGTGGACCACCGTTGAGTGTTGTTGGCCATCTTTTGGAAGAACTCCATGGCCTTCTTTCCGCTTTTCGTCATGATGGTGTCTCCCAGTGTGGTGTCCACCAACTTGACGGTCTTCTCATTGAGTCCCTCGTAGAATGCTTCTGCCTGTTCTCTTGGCGGAAAGCCATGTCCGGGGCAAGATCTCAGTAGCTCTTTGAATCGCTCTCATGTCTCACTGAAGCTCTCATCAGGTCTTTGAGTGAATCTGATGATTTCCTTCCTTCTCTGCCTAATGACATTCGGGGGGAAGAAGTTTTCCAGGAACTCATTCCTCAATTCAGTCCATGTGCTAATACTTTCCTTGTCCAGTGCAGTGAACCATGATTGTGCCTTATCCCTCAGAGAGAATGCGAACAGACGCATTCGGATGGCACTCTTGCTGACTCCTTCGATCTTGACAGTGTTGCAGAGCATAAGGAACTTATCCAGATGTGCATAAGGATCCTCAGTAGCCCTTCCTCCGAATTGATTTTGTTGCACCATCTGCACCAATCCGGTCTTCAGCTCAAAATTGTTGGCATTGAAGCCAATCCTGAAGTCTGTCTCCCTGAACCGAGGTTTATACCGGTTCTGCATGGCCTCCTCTTCTTCCTCATCGTCGGACTCCCCTGGCGGGTCCTGGTTGTCATCCTCTCCATTGTCGGGATTGTCATCGAACAATGGGTTATGGCGAACATCCCTTCCATTCGGATTGTTCCTCTCGAGGTCTCTCTCCAGGTTGAACTGTTGGATCTGTGCCCTCATAGCTTGAACTTCTTGGAGAAGCATAGCTTGCTCCTCTGCAGTTAGCACTGGTGGAGGCGGTGGTATGTTATCTTCCATCGTGTGATTACTTGAGCTTTCTTGAGCACGCTTATTCCTTCGGATCTTTCTGCAAGTAGCTTCAATGTCCGGGTAGTAATAAAGCGGGTCCTTTCCTCTAGCTCTTGTACTCGTGCACTACCTGTACAGCAAAGGAGGTAGTGAGGTAAGACTGAAAATAAACGGAACGAACTGAAATAAGAAAACTAAACCTCTGAAACGAATAAAGCATCGATCGACGAGACAAGGCATCGATCGACGAAAGGAAAACAACTTCGTCGATCGACGAGAATTAGCGTCGATCGACGTGAAATACGAAAATGCGAGAAAAATTTCAGAATATACGAAAATTACAGCCTAAAGCAATATTTCAATCACAGACTTAATAGTAAGATTAATTCTGTTCACTCCCCGGCAACGGCGCCAAATTGATCACTGTAATTTCTACAGATTAATTATAGAAATAGTGGCAAATAAATTTGTAAACCCTAAAGTTATCAATCCAGGGGAATGAAGCAACGAAAAACCTTAAGTACTAAATCATAAGTTCTCAAAATACTGGTCAGGAAAATCAATTGAAAAGTTTTGGTTGTTTTGAAAATCGCAATACTTGCTAATGAAAATTAAACAGGAAATTAAAAAGCTTTTAGATTCAGATAAGAGGAGCACAGATTCCAGGGATATCTACCTATCAAGTATGACATGGATGAATGAATTGATTAATTCCCACTTTTAATTCCTCTTCGTAGTGAAACATCAGAAAAATATTATGAACTTCTTTGTTTGACAATTCATAAAGTAGATTAATTAATTACCTATCTCCGCTCGGTCTCAAGATAAATTAACTAACTCCAAAGATCTACAGATTTATCCCTACAATCGATCTCCTTCAATTACGACAAGAAATCAGATTATATTGTGAAAATCTCTTTCCGTTGAAAACTATCACAGTTACGTCTCAAGTAATCAACTAGATAATCCTAAGATGTGATCAGCAAATCAAGATCATGAATAAGCACAGATTTCACAAACTACGAAGGGAAAGGGAAAATAATTCAATTAATCAAACATGTATACATTGATAATCCGAAACCCTAGAATCTGAGGAAGAGATTAGTTACACATATTCAGAGT
>JAPKLW010005885.1:10000-13077 GCA_026898455.1 Plectranthus barbatus | reverse complement strand
GGGGGGGGGGAGAAATGACAAGAAGATATTGGAACATCAACTTGGAAGAGATGCTGGAGGCAGGAGTTCATTTTGGCCATGGTACTAGGAAATGGAATCCTAAAATGGCACCTTATATCTCTGCAAAGCGTAAAGGTATTCATATTACAAATCTTACCAAAACTGCTCGTTTTCTATCCGAAGCCTGCGATTTGGTTTTTGATGCAGCAAGTAGGGGAAAACAGTTCTTGATTGTTGGTACCAAAAATAAAGCAGCTGATTCAGTAGCATGGGCTGCAATAAAAGCCCGGTGTCATTGTGTTAATAAAAAATGGCTCGGCGGGATGTTAACGAATTGGTCCACTACAGAAACGAGACTTCATAAGTTCAGGGACTTGAGAATGGAACAAAAAACGGGAAGACTCGATCGTCTTCCGAAAAGAGATGCGGCTGTGGTGAAAAGACAATTATCTCGTCTACAAACATATCTGGGCGGGATTAAATATATGACAGGGTTACCCGATATTGTAATCATCATTGATCAGCATGAAGAATATACGGCCCTGCGAGAGTGTATCACTTTGGGAATTCCAACAATTTGTTTAATCGATACAAATTGTGACCCTGATCTTGCAGATATTTCGATTCCAGCGAACGATGACGCTATATCTTCAATCCGCTTAATTCTTAATAAATTAGTATTCGCAATTAGTGAGGGCCGTTCTAGCTATATAAGAAATCCTTGATTAATAATAAGCTAAATAACTTTTCCTTCGAAAATCAGATAGATTTATGGAATCGGTTATTATTTCTGAATTTTTTAAAATAGATAAAAATAACTGGGGATATTATGTGATTAGTTAGTATTAAAAATAGGAGTTGGTATTCAAAATATCCAATTTCAGGTAGACAAAGAGATGGTTGAATCAAAATAATTTTTTTTAAAGTTCGATTTTTTTTCAGAGGGCAATATGAATGTACTATCATGTTCCATCAACACACTAAAGGGGTTATATGATATATCCGGTGTGGAAGTAGGCCAACATTTCTATTGGCAAATAGGAGGTTTTCAAGTACACGGCCAAGTACTTATTACTTCTTGGGTTGTAATTGCCATCTTATTAGGTTCAGTTACTATAGCTGTTCGGAACCCACAAACCATTCCGACTGGGGGTCAGAATTTCTTCGAATATGTTCTTGAATTCATTCGAGATGTGAGTCAAACTCAAATTGGAGAAGAATATGGTCCCTGGGTTCCTTTTATTGGAACTATGTTTTTATTTATTTTTGTTTCTAATTGGTCAGGAGCCCTTTTACCCTGGAAAATCATAGAATTACCTCATGGAGAGTTAGCCGCACCTACGAATGATATAAATACTACTGTTGCTTTGGCTTTACTCACGTCAGTGGCATATTTCTATGCAGGTCTTAGCAAAAAAGGATTAAGTTATTTTGGGAAATATATTCAACCAACCCCAATCCTTTTACCCATTAACATCTTAGAAGATTTTACAAAGCCGTTATCGCTTAGTTTTCGACTTTTCGGGAATATCTTAGCGGATGAATTAGTAGTTGTTGTTCTTGTTTCTTTAGTACCTTCAGTGGTTCCTATCCCTGTCATGTTCCTTGGATTATTTACGAGTGGTATTCAAGCTCTTATTTTTGCAACTTTAGCCGCGGCTTATATAGGTGAATCTATGGAGGGCCATCATTGAAATAGTCTTTTTCGCTTAGTGCAAAGCAATGCATATGTGGCTCAAGATGATTTACTTAAAGAATAGAAATATACAAGACTCTATATACTATAGAAAGAAATAGGAACAAAAAAATCAAAAATTACGATATTAGAATTAGAGAGTTGTAAAAAAAAAAAGGAAAGAGATCTAAAAGATCTTTTTCCTAAAATTATCCTTTCGTCCACTTAATATCCTACCTTTCTTCGACGAATATTGACTTTCTAGTCTATTGGTCAGTCAACCTTCTTATTCAAATCATAATTTGAATAAGATATATGTTTAGGGCGTGTGATTATGTGATTAAATAAAAAACAGGAGAAAGGATTCTACTTTACAATGTTACAGTTAATTTTATTCAAGAATTGACCAAAAGAAAATATTTAAAAATAAGAAATTGCATGAACTTAGATCAATCAAATAATCTATTTCTCTGCAATAATCCGCGCTAATCAATTTAATTTACTCATTTACATTGTATTCCGTTGGAATAATCATAAACAAAACGGAAAATAATTTTCAAAAACGGGATTCCTAAAAAAATGGATTGATTCTCAAATCCGGTTGAATCTAATGGTTTACGTTATGGCAGAAAGACATGTATATGTGATATTAGATATTGCTAGTTATATATGAACTAAAGGAATATTTCATTTGCCCCACCACTGTGTGTGGGGTTCCAATAGAAGTCCTTTCATATCCTTGTGGCTGTGAGTTGGTTGAAAAAAAGAGATGAAATCAAGAAAAACGTAAGAATTGAAATAACAGTTCGGAACCAAGAAATCGAAAAACTAGAGTTCTATCGATTCACAAAAACTCTGTGGATAGAAACGAAAAAGATATATCGAAGTAGTTCTGATGATTCAATAATATTCTTACTTAAATTCCTTAAATTTGAAGTTCTTAGTTACTTCGACTGGATGAATCCTATCGAAATTAAGTCCTAATTTAATTCATTAGTTGATTGTATCATTAACCATTTCTTTTTATTGGTACGAGGAATTTATCATGAATCCACTGATTTCTGCTGCTTCCGTTATTGCTGCTGGATTGGCTGTAGGGCTTGCTTCTATTGGACCTGGAGTTGGTCAAGGGACTGCTGCGGGTCAAGCCGTAGAGGGTATCGCGAGACAACCCGAGGCAGAGGGAAAAATCCGAGGTACTCTATTGCTTAGTTTAGCTTTTATGGAAGCTTTAACTATTTATGGGTTGGTTGTAGCACTAGCACTTTTATTTGCGAATCCTTTTGTTTAATCTTATCAGTATTGGTTGAGAAAATAACTTACGGGAAGGGCTGATTTGCAGATGAGGAATTAGTATACCGACTCGCTTTCATCCTTCCCGTTCGTAGTCCAAGGGAAATTC
>JAPKLW010005885.1:0-5000 GCA_026898455.1 Plectranthus barbatus | reverse complement strand
GTTGTACGAGTTATTCGTACCGAGGGTTCGAATCCCTCTCTTTCCGTTTCCGTTGATGACTTTATTTATTTATATAACTTTAATTTATTTATATTATTATTATTTTTTATTTCATTTCTTTTTTTTTTTTTCAAATTTTGAAAATCTTAGTGAAACGTGTGAATAGATAAAATCCTAAGAAAATTTGAAAATTAACCAAGGAAACCTTTTGTATTTTATTCTTCACGTCCAGGATTACGCCCCGGATCATTAGATAGGAATCCAAAGATAAAGAGAGAAACAAAAAATATCACTACGGTATAAACGAAGAGTTTCAGAGTAAGCATTACACAATCTCCAAGATGATTTTTTAGAAAAAAAAAAAGAAAATAGATCTTCCATTTTTCTACCACATATCCTTTTTTGTTTTAACACCAATAAATGAGGTTTTTTCTAGAAATGTATTGTCACAAATGCATTTGTTTTTCATTAAAAAAATTGCGTTTCTATCCAAATTTAGATATTGTGAGAGACCCTAATAGGGTTAGGGTCTTTGACTGGATGGCTGGAAAAGGCTCAAAAACGAGGAAATGGGGGAAAGCCTGATTTATGACGACTATCCACGAATTTCAATGTATGAATCAGGAGTTCATACTAGAAAACTTATCTGATTTTTTTTATCAATTGTTAGAATTTTTTCTCGAGGAAATCATGCATTTTCTAGGATATTATTATTCAGAATCTTATCGAAAACTTACAGCAGCCTGCCAAACAAAAGCTAAGAGAAAAAAAAATAGAGGTATGACTGGCATAACATCTACGATTGGATTCAAAAAAGCATAGGCTTCAGGCAATTTGCCGAAGAAAAAACTACTCGAATAAAGGGGCGAATTAATACAAATACAGATCAAACTAACAATATTAAGCATAACAGACATTTTGTTCTTGGAGATAATTGCATTTTGGTTGTCTTTTTGATATAAGGAAAAAGAAAGTAAGATAGACAAAAATCCTTCTTTTCTTTGAATCCATCCAACCAAAAATTTTCCAATTCTCAAAGGAGAATAGAAGAAACCATACTTTACATACAATATCTTAATTGAATTCTATGTAATGATCAATAAATTAAGTTGAATTCTGTATCTATATGTATCAAAATCCTAGTACCGGTCTATTCTATTATTCTATAGAAATAGAAGATCTATAGAATATAGATCTATTCTATATCTATATATATATATTTAGATATTTATTATTTATTTCGGCTGGAGTTGACAAGCAACCAATAACAATATTATTGTTTCTTAGTGTCAATTAGCAATTGAAATGGGGCGTGGCCAAGTGGTAAGGCAACGGGTTTTGGTCCCGCTATTCGGAGGTTCGAATCCTTCCGTCCCAGCGCGGATCCACTTTTTATACTCCATTATCCCCATATAAACCATATTATAATATAAAAAATAAATGGGGGGTGGATAGGCTATATAAATTAGAAATTTAAGCATCTGTGTCTGCTCTTCATTAACAAATGATCAAGTTCCATGTTCTATAGTATGGTATTTATACTATATCTATAACAAACAGTGACAATTGTTCAGTCTATCTGATAGATATAAGAAACCTTACCTATTTTTTTCGATTTTGATTTTCGTAATCTGATTAAAAAATTAAAAAAATCAAAATTCAAATCTTAACTTAGATTCTTTTTTCTACATCTCATTCTCATGAAAAAAAAATGGATTTCTTTCTTTTTTTCTTTGATCTATTTCAAATTTTTATTTGAAATTAGTGATGAGTCAATTCAAATCAAAAAGAAAGACTGATCTTCCTATAAAGATCAAAGTCGATGCTTATTGTTCAATTTTCTTCAAATCCAATCAAATTAAATAATGATATTTAATTTAAATTAAATAGTGAATTTCACTTAGAAATTTTTTTTTCATGATTTGGAATCTTTAAAAAAGTAGAAAATCATTTAATTTATCCTAATTAAGTTTAAGTCACTTGAAAATGTAGATTCAAAAACTTATTCATTTTTATTTATATTAATTTATATATTATATATTTAATATATTTATATTATTATTAATATGAATTTAGATAATATGAATTTAGATTATTTTAATTTAATTAAATTATTTATTATAATTATTAATTATTTTATTTATTATATTTATTTATTATTTATATATATAAATTATAAATATATATAAATTATAAATTTATTTTTTCTTTCTATTATCTATATATTCTATTAGTAATTAGTATGTTAAATATGTTCAAAATGTTGTCTTACTAAGATTTTTCAGAAAAATAAATATTGTTTCATATATTCATATTATAGAAGAAAAGGTGTAGATTACAACGCCTATGGACAGCTGAACCGATGACTATTCATGATTCCATAATTGAATCAATTCCATACCGGTATACCGGTTCCAAATTAGAGGAATTTTATGGTAAAACTTCGTTTGAAACGATGTGGTAGAAAGCAACGTGCGACTTGAAGGATATGACCCGTTGTGGATTTTTACATCCACCATTTTTCATTTGTCTAGGAATGAGGTGCTCTTGGTTCGACATTGTTTGTTCTGTTACACATGAACCCTTCGTTTTTTGTCGGGTTATAAATAGTCCATGATGGAGCTCGAACAGAAAGTATTAATTCATTTCTCAGGGGCAAGGATCTAGGGTTAATGCCAATCAACTGGAACAACTTCGTAAATATATGGAAAATCGAAAGGATCCAATTCGAGCAAGTTTCCAATTCAAAAGCAAAATTTGTTGAAATTGATCCAAAATTTTGATTCAACGTGTATCATTCTAGAATCAACCGATTCTTTGATAGAAAGAAATCAAAAAGGGTATGTTGCTACCACTTTGAAAGGATTAAGAAGCACCGAAGTAATGTCTAAACCCAATGATTAAAAAAAGGAATAAAGGGTTTAAAAACAAGGAAACACCCTTTGTAATTCTTAATTCTCTTGATAGTCTCAATAACTGGATCTGACTAAAGAATCCAAATAGAATTTGAAATAGTTTAACCGGGATAAACGAAAGGGAGTAAAGACTACTCAATAAATGAAATTTACTAAAGATTTTCCTTTGAGCTATTTAAGAGTTATTCGATTTGAGTTATGAGTACGAGTGGTTTCTTTTTCATTTTTCAAGAAGAAAAAAAGACTGGAATTCTAGTCTAATTGATTTTATAGGTCCATTTGTCATTTAATTTATTATTTATTAGAATTAGATACATAGACAAAACTTCGAATTAAATCATTTTTTCTCGAGCCGTACGAGGAGAAAACTTCCTATACGGTTCCAGGGGGGGGTATTGTTCATCTAGATCTATCCCAATGAGCCGTCTATCGAATCGTTGCTATTGATGTTCGATCCCGAAGAGAAGGAAAAGATCTTAGAAAAGTCGGTTTTTATGATCCAATGAAGAATCAAACTTATTTAAATGTTCCTGTTATTCTATATTTCCTTGAAAAAGGAGCTCAACCCACAGGAACTGTTCAAAGTCTTTTAAAGAAAGCGGAAATTTTTAAGGAATTTTCGTCTAACCAAATGAAATTCAATTAAAGAAATACCAAGGGGGGGTAGCGGCTTGTATATAACTTTGTCTAATGTTTCTTTAAACTTGTTTTTTTTTGACCCCCCCTTTATTTTATTCCACTGTATTTTTTCTCAACATTTATATTGACAAGAGTGTATTGAACAAATATAATTCATCGTGATAAGTGAAGGGGGTCTGTTTATTTATGTCCCGTAGGTTTTTACTTTATCTTATGATCTCGTGCAAATGCTGCTTTTTTTGATACAAGAAGGTGTTTTTGATTGACAAAAGGCTAGGAGATTCTTTATCCATTTTGACAATTCTGTATATTTTTTTCTTTTATCTAATAATTTCTTGTATTTTAATCGAATCAATTCATTTTTATGTTTCGAGCCCATTAGAAAGTCTTTTTTTTAGATTTGTTAATTCAACGGTTTGATTAGCTCGTAAAATCTCTTTTCTCTTTGTTTAAATTCAATTAAATTGATTTTGGTTCTGATTGTATCCATGTTGATACACCCCTTGTTCATTTGAAGTTTTGTTTAATGGATATTTTCTCGGGGTTGCTAACTCAATGGTAGAGTACTCGGCTTTTAAGTGCGGCTAGAATCTTTTACACATTTGGATGAAGTGACGAATTCGTCCATACCATTGGTAAATTTTGGAAGACCGCGACTGACCCTGAAAGGGAATAAATGGAAAAAATAGCATGTCGTTTCAATGGAAAGTTCTGAGGATATTTCATTCTTATCGGATTGGTACAAAACCTTCTTCGAATTCTTGGAATGGAACAAAACAAAGTTGGGTCGAATGAATAAATGGATAGGGGCCCTGCGGCTTTAATTAATTATTAGAAAAGAAAGAAAAAGCAACCAGCTTCTGTTCTTAATTTGAACAATTTCCCGATCTAATTAGACGTTAAAAAAAATTAGTGCCCGATACGGGAAGCACTTGAGTGGATTCTATTTTTTTAATGAATCCTAACTATTGACATTCTCTATTATGGAATGAAGATGTGTGTGTAAAAGAAGCAGTATATTGATAAAGAAAGTTTTTTCCGAAATCAAAAGAGCGATTGGGTTAAAAAATAAAAGATTTCTAACCATCTTGTTATCCTATAACATTAACACGGACAAATTAAATGAAATGAATGGAAAAAGAGAGGGTAGAGGATCTGTTGATAAGTTTACTTGTCTCCCAGGTATCTATTTTTACTAGAATACTTTGTTTTGACTGTATCGCACTATGTATCATTTGATAACCCCCGAATCTTCTACCTTTAATTCAAATCGAAATTCAAATGGAGAAAATCCAAAGATATTTACAGCTAAAGAGATCTCAACAACACGACTTCCTATATCCACTTATCTTTCAGGAGTATATTTATGTGTTTGCTCATAATCGTGCTTTGAATAGATCAACTTTGTCGGAAAATCCGGGTTATGACAATAAATCCAGTTTACGG
>JAPKLW010005884.1:0-19162 GCA_026898455.1 Plectranthus barbatus | reverse complement strand
GAGGCAGAGTTGCAGCAGCTTGTATTAAGCAACTCATTTGTCAAAAACCGAAAAAAAAATTGTTTTTTTAATTTCACATTAACCAAAAAAAATAACCACATTAAATTAAAATTAAAATATGAATTTCACAAAAAAAAGATAGATTTGGAGTTCTGCATTGCATCATGTTTTTTGTCGTGATAAAAGAAAGAGCGAGTCTCCGGAGACATGTGTTTTGTAAGACATTTATGAAATCGAAATTAATTTTATACTAAGGGTATTATGATCGGAATATATTGTCGGGTAGACTTTAATACATCATTTAGTTAAAATGTGTATTCCGATCTCAATGAGTTATGCACAAATCATTTTTCTGAATGGAATGCATAAAATGTCTCACAAAAATATAATTGCTAGACTATTTCCCACAAGTTTTTGCCTAAAATAAATTCTTAGAAAACTTGAAAGTGTTGGTTTTCTACTATTTTCATAATATTCTTTTGAAAAAAAAATAAATATCTCACATAAATTTAAAGCATTAGTAGAATAAATTGTAAAATTGAACACTTTTATTACAACCACACAAGAAAGATAAGAGCTCAAAGGTTTCTATTGACCCTTGTGTTTGAATATAGAATTCTAGATAAGAAAATTGAGTGTAAAAAAAATAGAAGAAATTTATGTGAAAAAGTCATATAATTACTTGTAATAAAAAGCCACCAGCATATTAACATAACAACAGTAAAAGTAATCGCCACATAATAACCACATGGCAGAGACAACATAAACAACAAGGAATAGATGTGAAAGCAGAGCTCCAGTATTACTTGTGAAAGTTATGAAATCGGAGCTCCAGTGTATCGACCTTCCATTTCCATTGATAAAGTATCGGCATCAATCTTGAATCCCCTCTTGTACATTTCATCAAGGTATACAACTGCTTCCTCCCTCATGTTCCTTTCCAGAAGACCTCGAATAAAAACATTGTACGTCACATTATTTGGCAAGCAACCTTTGTTTTCCATTTTAACGATCAACTCCTTTGCCTCCTCTATTTTCCCTTCCTTGCAAACTGCATCAATGAGTATGGTATATGATACCACATTTGGTTGCATGCCTTTGTTTTCCAATTCAAGCAGCAAACCCGTCGCCTCCTCTATCCTCCCTTGTTTGCAAAGTGCATCAATAAGGATATTATATGTTGTCACATCTGGCTGCACACCTTTGGATGGGAGTTCCTTAAAAATAACATTTGCTTTGTTGACTTGTTTATCCTTGCTCAATCCATCAATAAGTATATTATATGTTACCACATCGGGCTGCAAACCTTTGGAATGAAGTTCCTCTAAAATACCCCTTGCTCTGTCAACTTGTTTATCATTGCACAATCCCTCCATGAGAATATTGTATGTTACTATGTCGGGAATGATGCCTTTTTCTTCCATCCTATGCAACAAAGAAAAGGCTTCAACAATACGACCACCTTTACACAAACCATCCAACACGGTGTTGTAAGTAGTTAGGTCGGGAGTCACTTGCCGAGCTTGCATAACTTTTAACAACTTCAACCCATCTTCACACATGCCTTCACGAAATAAGCAATGTAGCATCGTGTTATAACAAACCACATTGTGCTCTAACCCTTTAGTAGGAATTTCACAAAAGAGACGCCAAACTTCATCCACTTGTCTTTGTTTACAATACCCGTTCATCAAGCTATTGTAGCAAACAATATCAGGCCTGAGGCCGCAATTCACTGCTAAATCAAAAATGTTTTTTGCTTCATCCATTTCTCCTTGCAAACAATATCCGTTGATCAATGAATTGTAAGTTACAATATTGGGTTGGACATCCATTTGCTTCATAGTATTCAAAATATGCTCGCAAGCTTCAACCCTTCCAGCTTTGCAAAAAGCATCAATGAAAATATTGAAAGTAACCACACTTGGGTGGACTTTACTGCCCACCATCTTCTCAAACAAATCATCAACCTCTTCCCATCTACTAACATTGCATAAGCCCTGAATCATTGAACTATATGTTACAACATTGGGTGAAATGCCCTTATTAGCCAAAGAGGAGAAGAGTTGGAGGGCGTCGTCAACCATTCGATCCTTGCACAGGCCATCAATTACTGTGGTGTAAGCATAGATATCGGGTTTGCAGCTTCCACTTTCCAATAACTTGAGGAAATCAAGGGCGTCAAGAGTATGCCCAGCTTTGCATAACCCATTTATCACAGTACCATAAGTAACTTCATCAGGATAACCCACTTTCTCAGCCAACAACTTCCCCAATAGTTTTGCTGCCTCCTGAGTATTCCCAACCAACATTAACCCCTTCATGAGAGTGTTAAAGGTTACGACGTCAGGCTCATGCCCAAGCTTGAAAAAATAGCCTAAGATCGCAAACCCGAAATCAGCTCTCTTCAAACTGCAGAAGCAATTAATAGCAATATTCAAGGTGTAGTCATCAACAGGAGCATCCATCCTACGCATTTGGTCGAACAGATGAAGAGCAACAGAGTATTGTTTTATCTTAACCACAGCATTTAAGAATTTAGTGTAGTCGATAACAGAGGGGTGCAGTCTCACCATTTTGCTAAATAGATCCATCGGAATACTCAAAGAATGATTTTGCTTAATAGAAACATCCCACTGAAGCAATTCGTCGAACAGCTGAAAGGCAAGAGAGTATTGTTTCATCTGTACTACAGCACCCAACAATTCAGTGAAGTGGACAACAGGGGGGAGTGGCTGCATTCTCACCATTTCCTGGAACAGAGCGACGGCATCATCGGGCTCACGTATCCGTCGAGAATCGAACCTTGATTTGGTGGAGAAGTGTGTGAGTTGGAGTCCGACATTATCAAAATAGAGTGGAGAAACAGAAAAGCGAAATTTAAGTGAAAAAGCGGAGAGAAATCTTCCCCAACTCATCAAACTCTTCACCCAAATTTGTGGTAACAGAAACTAGGTTTTTAGTTGCCGCCTCCTGGGTTGAAGTTGATGGATCTTTACATTTTATATCTGCTTTTGTTTTTTAATATTTTTAGATTTTTTTTTTTTATAAAAAGCAGGATTACTTCATTAATTTCTAATAATAATAATAATATACTTCTGTTGGTGGTAACAATTTAAAATGCGGGAATGCTAATAAAAAGTGAGAGTATTTTAATTTTTGTTCCTCAAGAATATATTTATTTTCACTAAATGAGATATAGAATTTTATATATTATTTAAACGTCCTATAAAATAAAATCTACTTGTATGTTTTAACAAATTAATTCCTTTCTATGACCTACAACATATTGAGTTGTGTCTAGTAGTTTCAAATTTTAATTACGGATACACAAATTGTGTATAGTGAAATAGAATTACGATGCACAAAATAAGCTAAAAATGTCAATAACAAAATTACATTTAACTAACTAAATAAACCGGAAAAAAAAAATGCTCCTATAAGTCTCCAATTTGTGTTCAATTAATACATTTCAAACTGCAATATGAGCATCTTTATTCATTATTTCTCCATACCTAGAAATATATTGTTTGGAATTTGCATTTTCATTCGCCACCATTTTAGGGGGTGTTCGATTGATGGTTTTTAATATGGTGCAAGAATAAAACATACAACTTTCTTCAAGTGTTGCAAAAGTTAAGGTGCCCAACTTCAACCACGTTTGGAGAAGATAAAATCTTATTGCATTATTTCATATTTGAGTTCCATAATAGATCCTCAAGTTCGTGCAATTTTTTGAAGCTCAAAAGAGATACCCTTAATGAGTTCGGTTCGGTGCAAACCGCCAAACCGAACCGAAACCGCTCATTCGGTTCGGTGCGGTTTACATAATTCTAGCAGTGCGGTTCGGTTTGGTTTTTTTGGATTTGCGGTTTGACGATTTGGGCGGTTCGGTTCGATTTTTAGACCGAACTGACCGTTGCTCACCCTATACCTTACTACCTTAGTTCATTATATAGATATATATTCTCATCCCATAATTTGATAATGTAAACCTTTGTTCTCCATTTGAAGCAGCAACTCCTTCGCCTCCTCTATCTCCCCTAGTTTGCAAACTGCACCAATAAGGATTGTATATGTTACCACACTTGGCTGCACTCCTTTGGAGGGGAGTTCCTCAAAAATACTCCTTGCTTCGTCGACTTGTTTATCATTACACAATCCGTCCATGAGAGTATTGTATATCATTACAAAATACTGTTTCATGTTAACCAAAGCAGCAAACAACTCCGTGAATTCGATAACAGAAGGGCGAGGCCTCATCCTCAGCATTTCTTGAAACAGAGTGACGGCATGATCTGGCTCACGTAAGCGGCAGAAATCGAATCTGGGTTTAGCGGAAATGCGTCTGATTTGGTGGCCGGCATTATCAAAGTTGAGTCGGGATACAAAAAATGATTGATAAAGCAGGGAAGCGTTGGCAAATGTGGACGATCTAGAAGAGAAATTGGAGAGAATCTATATATATATATAAAGGCAGAACCCTTGCCAAAAAAAACTTCCCGCCTAAATTATATTTCCATAAATAACTAATTAGTATATTAGGAAATGAATTCCAATATGGTAAATCATAAATACATACATTACATGTATTAGGTAATTGAGATTTTGATGTCATAATAGCAATAATAAAATTATGATTAAAATTACAAAAAAAAATATAAAATCAATTCAGTTTAATAAAAAAAATCAAATACGATTTAAAAATATATAAATTCATCGTACAAAATAAATAGTTAAATCATTTTTGCTCTCTTTCATTTTATTGTATAAATATTACTATCATATATCAAGGAATTTTAAAAGGATCTTGCTTTTTATGTTTATATAAGATATATAATTCAAATGATATGTAAATATATAAATACTTCTTTTTAAGATTACAACACCGACAAAATATGTTAATGAAAAATATATAAATACAATTTTAGATTTAACAAAAACTTATTTTCCCACCTACAAAAACTTCCGTAAATAATTATATATATAGATTTATATATCCGTAACAGTAATTTTACCTGTATTAAAAAAATTTATTCTTTTCCTTCTTTCCACAAAATATATTACTTATAAATAAAAAATAATGAAAAATATTTTTCATTTATGCTTGATTGACAAAAAAGAATTAGTTTTGTTGCATTGAATATTACAAGTAAATGCATAAAATCCACCGATTTTCAAATTTTTAAATACTCAAGCGTGATTTTTGCGAGTCTCACCAAAATTTTAATTAAGTTTCAAAATATAATAAAACTTTAAATTAATTCTTAAAAATATTATTGAAAGTGATTAGGATAAATATGATAAGAAACCACTAATTGATTACATTAAAAAGCACAAAATGTGGTGGCAACTAATAACCCATTATTACGGGATATAAAAATGGAAGTAAATTAAATCATTAAAGTTTAGGCCAAAAATCATGGATTGTATTAAAATTATTGTGTCATTCAAAATTTATTCCATAAACTCTTCACATTTTAATCTTATAAATAGAGTATATGCTTAAGTTATTTGACAAATGATTGTGCACGAGAAAACACATAGAGGTCTACTTTTTTTTTCTTTTTGTGAATAGTTAAAATAATTTATTTTGTATAGAAGATCAAATTTTATAGCGTAGCTAGAATGCTTGATTTTTATTATTATTATTATTGAAAGATGAAAGGAGGTCGAGAATGTCTGTGTTTTGTTTGTAAATTTAGATTTTTATCTGTTTAATTGTTTGGTTTGTAAAATTTGAGGTATGTATTTGTTTGCTGTTATTTTCATTATCTTTAATTAAGTTTGTTGTTGTTCTTTATATTTTTCTTTTCGTTACGAATAGCCCATTTATCTTTTTGTAGCAATTTCTTAATTTTTGTAGTGATAATTATTCTTTAGTTTGGAGTAGTTAATTCGATGTTTTTTGTAGCAATTTGTGCCCCTGTTTAAATATACTTTTATCTTTTAAGCATTTTTTAAAATTGAAGATATTTGTCAAATATTTTTATTAAACATATCCAATTATGTTTCTACACTCAATTTATTCATAGCTAAATAATCTAATCTATATACACTTAAAAGCAAAATCCCACCCCAAAAATTTTTCCCCCAAAATATATTACCAAAAATAAATCCAGCTTATATTAGGTAAATAAAATTAAATATGATAATTAACTAAAATTACATATGGTAAGTAAGTAATTACTAATTATTTTATTAGAATGTATAAATAATAATCTATATACTTAAAGGGAGAACCCCTCACAATAAAGAAATCCCGCTCAAAACAAGTTACTAAATATAACTATTCAAAAAATATGGAAATAAATCTATGCATTTGCAACGGAAAAAAAAAATTCTTCTCGCAATATTATACAAAAAATAAAGAAATAAACATGCAATTAATAGCAAAAAAAATATATATGGTAAATTATAAAAAAAGGGTAAGAAATAATTGGTAGAGAATAATAAATTAAAGGCGCATATTATGTCAATTTGAGTTGTAAAAATTAAATAACATTGTCGAATTTGTATAAATAATTGACATATTAGATCTCACACCTGTTTTTGTTTTAGGTTTCTACGTTAGTTTGTGAGGAGGAAGAAGAAAAAAAAACGGAATTTCTGAACTCAATTTGATTCCATGTAAGATTGATATATTTGCAAAATAGTTGTTATTTTTTTCATCTATTTATTCATTTAAAATTGTTATTGTTTTTTCTTTACTATTTAATTTTGTTGTTGTATCTTATGTAATGAAATTTCATTTTGTTAGTTTTTTTGTAATGTAATATTATAGAGTTTGTAGAATGTTATTGTGAATAATTTTCTTTGTTTTAGTCATTTTATTGATGTAGTCTATTGTTTCTTCTTAGTGTTATGAGCTACAAGTTTTGTGTTCTTTTGTTGTTTTTAAGCTTATTACTATTCACCATTACACTTTGGGGATAACTAATCCATACTTAACATATCATATCCTGATTTCTAATATTTATTATTATTATTATTATTATTATTATTTTTTTTTTTTTAATTATTGGTGGAGCATCCAAAATCTTTCGAGTCAAGCCATGAAAAAAATTAAACCAAATTGAAGGACATCAAATTCTCAAGCCCTAACAATATGTTTATCGCTTTCCTATGAAGCAGTATATAAACATCAAATTCTCAAGTACTAGCATTGTATTATTACTATGTATGGTAAATACGTAAACATTGTAATATATAAAGCAAGTCTATATGAAGCTTTTTTTCCAGCTCAAATTAATATACCTAAAATTATGAGTGAAACCCTTAAATAGTCACTCTCATTATCTAAAAACCTTTAATATCCACTATTATATAATTATTTAAAAAATAGTCATTTTTTGCTAAATTACCCTCATATTTCAAATTTTTATTCTACTAATTAAGCAAATAAAAGCACAAACATATTACAAACTGTTTTCATTAATTTAATATTTCTTAATCTTAGTAATGACGATTTAGTCGTAAATCATTTAACCAACTAATTTATTAATTTCAATTTTATATTTAAGTTGCAAATGAATTTTTTTTTAAAAAAAAAAACACGAGTGTATAAATCCAATTTGCAAATAGTTTGCATAGTTATTTTTTTCATTCTTTTATTTTGTTGTTTTTATTAGAATTTTTTCTTAAATAAATTTATTAATTTCCTTTAAATGAAGTCCTAAAATCACTCTAAAAAATTTAGCTTCTCCATTTAATTGCAAATTACCATTCTTTAAATTTTTTATCTTTTTTAAAATATATAATTAAAATTGGACTTAGGGGGCGTTTGGTTTAACTGTCAGGAATCACTAAGGGTATGTGTTTGATAGTAGAGGGAATGGGTATGTGTTTGATTTTTGGGAATCATTCCCAATTCTGATGTTTGGTTTACTAGATGGGTTTTGGAATCATTTTTCAGTTCTGATGATTTATTTTTTAAGTTTATAGGTTTATAATATAATTAAATTGTTATACAAATAATAATTAATTTAACAAGAAAAAATAACAAAATAAAATCATATTAAAACAAATAAATAATCTATTTATCTTATTATTTGTTTTATAAAATATAAAATTAAGATACAAAATAAATGATTGATTTTATAATAATAATAATATTATTATAATAATATATTAAAAAGAATAATATATAATTATAATAACATATAATATTATAAATAATATAATTACCAAAAACATTAAAAAAAGAAAAAAGAAAAAGTAAATAAATCAGAAAATAATTATAAATAAAATGAATTAAAAAATAAGAAATAAATGATTAATTTAATAATAAAAAATTAAGAAAATATAATCATATTAAAATAAATAAATAATATATTTATATTCTTATTTATTTTATAAAATATAAAATTAAGATAAAAATAAATAATTAATATAATAATATTATAAAATAATATAATTATCAAAATATTTTAGATTAATATTATAAAATAAATAAATAAGAAAATAATTATAAAATAATATGAAATAAATAATTTTGGTAATGATATATGGGAATGAAAATGAAAACCCACCATTTTGGAGGGTTTTGGTGATTCCCAAGTATTTGGGAATCATTCTCATATTTTCATTCCCATACCCTTTAACCAAACAGTGGGTTTCGGAATCATTTCATTCCCTCATTCCGAAACCCACCAACCAAACACCCAATATCAAAATCAAATTAGATTAACATGTTTTTAGTACTAATTTGAGTAATAACAATTGAATAACTACAATAATGATTGTAAAATTAAAAAATCTGCAAAAATAAGTTAATAAAAAGAGCATTTGTGGAAGTTAATAAAAAATCTGCAAAAACAATTTAAAAGAATTTTCTCTATCTATAAATACTCACTACATATAAAAATAAAATCTCTTTAAATCTTTTTTTACTACCTAAAATAATTAATATCACTCTAATTATGAAAAATAGTTATTGTTTTCTAATTTATTATTGGACAACTTATAAAATATGGGAAACAAATAATTATCTTAGTTACCTTAATTAAAATACGTATTTAATGTTATAATCTTTATCGGTAAAATTTTTAAATAATGGTAAATATATTTGATTTTTAAGTTGATATCATTTACTAAAATATTTTTTAATAAAACTTCTCACTTGATATTTATTTTTAGAGTTTTTTACTGTCGTGTTTGATGTTTGGTGACTTTCTTTCTTTCGTTCATTCACAAGGCTGTAAAAAGAAAGAGATCGAGAGAGAGGGTCAATGGCATGGGTCAGTGTCGCGTAGACCTAATCTTTTCTTATTTATTTAATTTTTAATTAATTATTTCAAAATATCTCAATTAACATTTTTAAAAAAAAAACTAATAACAAAATTATTAAAAATATCAAAATCGTGTAGTGAGTATTTCTTAAATATATATAATATTTTGGGTATTTTTATAATATACAATAATGAAAACGAGTATTAATAAATTTAAACTCACACTTAATGTACCCGAGAAATCTCGAACTCATAATTTCTTTATCACATGTTAGGAGTGAGCAACGAGCAGTTCAATTTGAAATCCGAACTGAACCTGCAAAACTGTGAACCCGCAAATTTTTAAAATTCATCCTGAACCGCTCGATTCAAAATATGTAGACCGCACCGAATCATCGTTTCAATTTGATTTTGGTTTAAACAAAAAAAATATCAAAAAAATCTCAAAATCATAATAAAAAAGCAACATTTGAGAGGGGCTGAGTAGGGGTTGAGGGATTGACTGAGGGCCGCGAGGCTGCAAGCTGGCGACTGGCGAGCAGCGTGAGACGACAGGGACGGCAAGTCAAGACATAAAGAGCGACGTGTGTGAGGGGCTGAGTAGGAGTGAGGGATTGAGCAAGGGTCGAGACAGATTGGGCAACATGAGTGAAGTGAGGGGCTAAGGCCAGAGGGTGAGCGATTGAGTGAAGGAGTCTGGAGTAGGGTTTCGTTGGGTAAGTACTAACTTGAGTTTGTATCTTTGTATTTTGCAGTTTGAAAAATATAAAGTTTACTCCCTCCGTCCCGGGTCTCTTAAGACATTTGACTGGACACGGAGGTTAAGAAAAAGTAATTAGAAGAGTTAATGGGGTAGGATTAGTAGGTTAATGATTATGAGAGATAGTGGGGTAGGAATAGAGTAGGTTTAGTGGATAACTAATTAATAAAAACTTTTCAAAAAAGGAAACGTTGCAAGTGTTGTGGGACGGACCAAAAAGGAAAACGTTGCGAGTGTCTTCGGACGGAGGGAGTATAATTTATTTAGATATATAATATAATAAATAAATACAAAATATTTAATAATTTATATATGTATATGGATTGTGGTTTGGCTATAACCAAACCCAAATTGAACCAAACTAATAACCCAATTTTTTTCTAAAATCCAACCCGAATCAAAACTGCATGTATTTTCAAACCGACCTAAATTTGACGGTTCGGTTCGGATTGACGGTTTAAGTTTGGTTTTACTCACCCCTATCACAGGTATTGTACTTTCACAACTACACCGAAGTAGTGGACAAATAATTGATTTTTATAGATGACTATTGTTGATTCAGTTTTATTTATCATAAACAGATTTTTAGCATTAATGAATCTCTTTATAAATATAATATTACATTAAAATGACCAACAACAAAGTTTTTATGAAATTTAATTGTATTAAAAAGAATTTTCAAAGAGAAGTTATTTTATCCATCTAATTATTATGCATAATATAAGTTGTAATACTAATATAAAAGTTAGATTCTGGTACATTTAAGCTTCAATATTTTATATCTTATTTATAATAAATTGAAAGTAAATAATATAAAAATCAAGGTACAAGTTTACCTCAATTTTATATATGCATATGCTAATGATAACTTTCTAACATTTCATTATCTAAAGTTAATACAACTCTTTTCAAAATATCTATTTTACAATATATTTGACTACAAGAAGAAATAGTTATAATTCTATTTTAAGTAATAAACTATAATAATTTAATGAAATTAGTATATATTTATTATCGATAAATTACTAATAGTAATATATACATACCGCGCATCGCGCGGGAGGAAATCTAGTTCTTCCGAAAATCATGATTGCAATTGAAGTTTGGAGGTTTTCTCTTTCCGTACAATCAGTGGCGGATGCAGAAGTTGAGACTCGTGGGGGCTGAACTTCAATGTACCGATATAATAAAAAAAACAAAACTTAAAATAATTAAGCATAAATAATACTCCCTCCGTCCCTCTTAATTAGTTCCCTACAATGTGGGCACAATAACCAATACAGTAAGAGATAGATGAAATTAATATTTTATTAGTGAGTGGGAATAAACTTTCTATTTTAAGTAAGGGGACAATTATATGGGATGTACAAAAAAGGAAAGAGGGACTAATGAAGTGGGACGGAGGGAGTATAAAACTTAAAAATAAATATATGCTTATATTACGATAAATAAGTTTTGATATTTACTTAATTACTATAAAGATGAGACAATTGAAATCTATGTGATGTCATGCTCTAATATCATTGAAAAAGGACTTCAACTTCAATAGAAGTTGTTCTAACCTGTAATAGCAATGCTAATAGAATAAGTCCATTAACTGAAAGAATTGTTACACCTCAACCATTTCTATGCAAAAGCTCTAATATTACAAAGACTATCTTCTTTGACCACATATAATCTCCTTAATTATCTCTAATATCATGATAATTATCAATTGATTTTCTCATAGTCGCTATAACATTTCATTCAATATCTATTCAAACTCTTTTTATACTCTCAATGATATTCTTGTCAAGTTTAGGGAAAAATTCTAATGTATCTTTTTCCCTAAATAATGATCAAACATATAGCGAATTTTATAACCATAATTGATATTATAATTAATAATCACAATTGCTATTCAATTTACAATAAAAACAAATTTACCAAACAATAATTAATAATTATAATTCACAACAAGCGTACTATAGAATTAAAATTTATAAAAAATAAATTAAAAATATAAACTCAATATTTTGATAAGAATAATTATAATTTATAAATTAGCAAACCATTAACAATTGTTTACATTTTAGTTTAAGTTACCTAGTAAAATTTGGATAAGCCCAATAAAATTTTCCATCCAATATTTCTCATCATGTTTTTTTGTGGGGTCGGTAACTCATCTTGAGGCTTTTTGTATAATTTTTTTTTGAAGTATACATACAAATCTTCGAAAAAACTTATTGCCGTGGGGGCGGCTGCCCCCCTCAGCCCTAGGGTGGCGCCGCCCCTGCGTACAATTTGCGAAGAATTTGAGTTTTTCTTTCAGGAACATTGATTCTTAGTCAAATATATCAGAGGCTTTTCTTATTTGAGGAGTGTAAATGAATTATTATTTTTTATAATCTATTTATATTTTAAAAGAGAATAATTATCTAACTGTTTTAGATAAAACTAGATTAACACGAATAAAATATAAATATTTGATATCTTATTTTATAATATCAATATATAATTAATAAAAAATTAATTGATCCAAAATTTTAAAAATAATTTAGTTATTAATCTAGGAATTAGAAAATGAATTTTCAATTTATGATCTTAAATATCTCAAAATTATCAATGCATAACTTAATATTGAGGCTGCATATCAATAATTTTATAATATTGCAGGTCCTAAACATATACAATCTTACGATATTTTAAGTCTTTTGAACCCTCATAATTATATTCGAACAATGTTTGAACAATTATTTAATTTAAATATTTCCTAATACTGTAGCCATTTATATTAAAAATATACCAAACTTATACATTATGCTTTATACAATTGATTAAGCATATAAAAAGTTACATTTATAAATGAAGTTTCAAAATAAAAGAGAATATCTTTGAAGTTAATTTCTTTTCTTAGTTTAATGGAATTAATCACCATTTTCACTATTGAAATTAATATCATTAAACGATTAAAGTAATAGCTATACATTTGTCACCATTGTTCTATTGTGAAACTTTGGCCTTCTTATGCATTTAATTAGTTAGGGGTGGCAATTCGTGCGGATCGGATCCTTATCATGTCAATCCGTTATCGACCCGATCCGTTAAGGTCAAATCCATATCCGATCCGCTAAGAAAAATTAAAATCCGTATCCGTATCCGATCCATTAAGCTCAAATCCGTATCCGCACGAATCCGATCCGTATCCGTTAAGGATCCAATAAGTATCCAATTTGAATGATCCGTTATGTATCCGATCCGATAAAAAAATTCGATAAGAATCCAAATCAGATTAATTCAATAAGAATCTGTTTCAATAAACACAATTATAATCCAATAAAATTTTGATAAGCTAATACAAAATATTTTGTTCAAATAATGTGTTTGATAAATAAATAAAACTGCAACTACATTTGAAACTAAAATTCTCAATCAAATATCCGAAGATACATAGATAAATCTAAAATTCCAATTCTAGTGGTCAAACATTTTCATTTCTAAATACTGATCAATCTTTCACCTTAGTCGTCAATGCTCCACTTACAATTTTGAGAGAGAGAAGTATTAATTAAAACTTTAAGATTTATAACAAATAAAATAAATTATAATATATATTTTTAATCTATCATGGTGAAATTAAAAGAGTTGAGACAATTGATGAGAATCTACAATACTTTCATCAACATTAAAATTTAAGATCTCACCTTTTAGTTAATTCGTTGTTGATACAACTTAATTGAAAACTTGAAGTTGAGAAAAAAAGAAAGTTATTAAATTTTGATAGTAGAAGAAAAAATATTAAAAAATATAATTAATAGATAAATAAATATATATTTTTAGTGGTGAATTAATAAAATGGGACACGAACAATGAAGAACCAAGAGATTTGAGTTTTTGAAAGAACTTTAAATCTAAATTAATATATCAAAATCAATTAATTAATTATTATATTTAAAAATAAATAATTTTTATTAATTTATTAACGGATATCTGTATCCGTTCCGTATCCAATCCGAATCCTATCCGAAATTTTTGTGTCCTTATCGTGTCGATCCGATAAAGATTCATATCCGATAAGCCTCAATCCGTATCCGCTATTATCGTGCGGATTCGTGTCGGATTATCGGATCGGATCAAAAATTGCCACCCCTATAATTAGTTGAGTTCCTAAGATAAAGAAATACTTATTCTCTTATAAGATTTTTGACCAAAATCACCTCATATAGATTATTAAAATACTTATTCTCTTATAATTAGGGGTGTAAATGAACCAAACTGTTCGTGAGCTACTCGGATCTCGACTCGATAAAAGCTCGTTTGAGTTCGTTTAGTAAAGCTCGTTTATTAAATGAACCAAACTTGAGCATCATAGTATTCGACTCGTGAGCTCGTGAGCAGGCTCGTTAGCTAAAATTAGTAATATTTATAAAATAATTACTTTTATAAAAATAATATTTTCATGATTTAAGAGTAACTATAATGATAAATCTATCTAATAATGAAAAAAATGTAGAATTTGAGCATGAATATGATATTATTTTTGGAATAAATGACTTTTTCTTCAAAATAATAATGAAAATCTTAAATATATTCTAAATATAGAAAGTTCGTTTAGGCTCGATAAAGTTCGTGAACATCAAAGTATTCGATAAAAATGCTCGAAGCTCGACTCAAAACTAAACGAGTCAAACTTGAGCACGACACTACTCTACTCGACTCGGTTCGATTACACCCCTACTTATAATTAGCGGGAGAAACTTAAAAATAATGGATTACATTAAAAAATATACTGAATAACATTATATATTTTTAGTTCTTATTTTAAAATGTAATTAATTTTAATTTAGAAATATTATATATTAGTTTAATTACTTACTACATTGTACATTCAACCATATATTTAATTTTGGAAATACAAATAAGTAATTCAAAGAAAACCCAAAATAATAAACAAAATTTTTAACAAAAATATCTAATGCTTTTTTTAAAAATATATTTTATTTCAACATGCACACAATTTTTCAATATATTATATAGAGTGTCATGTTCAAACTATCGAGTTATAATTGAAAAAATATTATTATTTATTTAATATTTTTTTATTTTAATGTGTATGTTTTTCAAAAATCATGTATCATAATATTTTATATAGAGAGTTTTAAAAATATATTAATGCTCAGTTAGTTAGTGGATGTTGGAATGAGAGAATTGAATAATTTTGAAACACACCGCTTGGTTGAAAGACATGAGAATGTATGAATAAGAATGATACCAAAATATTATGAAATCACAAATCTTTCAAAATGATGTGTTTCATTCTCATTTATCAATCGCAAGTCTCAATAACAAAATTATTTATTTTTTACGCTCTCTGTCCGAGCAGAATAGGCACTCTTACCAAATCGGTCATCCCAACAAAATTGTCCCCTTTTTAAAAATGATTTTTTTTTCACACTCAACAATAAAATATTAATTCTACTAACTCATTCTAAACTAACAACTCTTAATTTCCATGCCGAAAGAAAGGGGACTAATCGCTTGGAACGAAGGGAGTATTTTTTTTATCTTTTGTAACTTTATAATTATTCTTTATATTCTATTATGATTTTAAAATCCTCCATTGTTTTAATAATGTTCATATTAACCAAAACTTTTATAATAATATTATTAATTTAAAATATTATAATAATTATATTATCATTATATTATATATTATTGTTATAAAATATTAAATAAAGACTATTTTCATGGTTAAGAAATATTAATATATTAGAATAAATAAATTTTATGTCAATATAAAAAATTGTACAGATCGTTCATTAAATATACTTGACATATATTAGACATTTAATATACACGGTCTTCTAAAATTTTGGAGGGATTTGATCGAAACTCTTTTAATATATTATATAAATTTATTATTTTTTTTAATAATACTTTGTAAGAAAAATCACAACAATATTTATTTTATTTTTATTTCATTTTATGCAACAAATCCTTCGCCCCATCTATCCACCCTTGTTTGCAAACTCCACCAATGAGGCTATTATGTGTTACCACATTTGCTTGCACGCCTTTGTTTGCCATTTGAAGCAGCAACTTCTTCTCCTCCGTTGTCTGACCTTGTTTGCAAACTGCACCAATATGGATATTATATGCTACAACGTCAGGGGTGCATACCTTTGGACGGGAGTTCCTAAAAAAATGCCCTTTGCTCAGTTGACTTATTTATCATTGCACAATCCCTCAATAAGTATATCCTCGTGGTGTCATTATGCATAATATTTATACTCGAAGTCATTATATTATGGAACACTTCCTTTTCTATGTTCTCGTCTAAATTCAAATGATGATGTTAATGCTAGTGGTGGATGTTAAACATGGCTTTTGTGATAGACTCAGACATGTTAATTTCAATACTCTGCGCCGGTTAATGAGTTTGAAAAGCATACATATGCTCCATATCGTTTCTACACACAAGTGTGAGAGTTGTGTTGAAGCTAAGTTAGGTCAAACTTCTTTCAAAAATGCTGAAGGAAGTACTAAACCACTTAACCTAATTCACACAATTGTGTGTGATCTTAAGGCAGTTTCAACTAGAGGTGGAAACAAGAACTTCACCACTTTTATAAATAATTGCACTAAGTTTTGTTATGTGTATCTTCTAAGTGACCAGAACTCGTGAATCGCTATTAAGCTCACAAAAGAGAGGGAGAAGCCAAACAAAATGATTAGAAATCCTTAACAACAGTAAAAGTAGTCGCCACATAATAACCACATGACAGAAACAACATAAACAACAAGGAATAGAATGGTCGACTCTAAAGATGAAAGCTTTGCCCTCATTCTGTGATCTCTTACCTAAAGCTGAAAGCTTTGCCCTCTTTCAAGACTCTGTGCAACCTACTACCACTTCAGCCGCAACTTTCTACAACCAGCAGCGACCTCCACCCTTGCCATCTTTCTCCGCCAATCGGGGCCGCAGCAACAATCGCCAGAACTCTGGGCCTCGCAATCGTGGATGCAACAACACCAATCGTCGTGTTCCCCGCTGTCAAATCTACAGACAAGATGGTCATTATGCGACCTACTGCCCGGATCGTTAAGCACAATCCGCTGATAACTCTGTTAATCTTGTCGGGGCCTTTAATGCTAATTGTTTTATTTCCACATCGGAAAATTCCGATTGATTTCTTGACACAGGTGCTTCAGCTCACAAAACTCCCATGCTGGATTTCCTCGACAATCCTCGTTTCGTTCCTATTCTGGAGCCGACAAAGTAACAGTTGGTAATGGTGCTACTCTTTCAATTTTTTATATTCGAAATTCTTGTATATTTCCATCTTTTCGTTTATTGGATGTTTTGGTTGTCCTAGACCTCACTAAAAACTTGCTTTCTATTAGCAAACTTACGTCGGATTTTCCAATAGATGTGGTTTTCTCTGACAAATCTTTTATTGTACTAAATCGGGTCAACAAGTTCGTTCTAGCAAAAGGATGACATGAGGGTGGTCTTTACGTTTTGGAGCATGCATGGCCTGCATTTTTAGCTTATTTAAAAGATAGTTCTTTGCATGCCTCCTTTGAATTATGGCACAAGAGATTAGGACATGTTTCTTTTCATTCCATTTCATTAAATAAAAAAGGTCGCATTTCTGTTACATCCTATTTACCTAAACCAATTGTCTGTTCATGTGTCAATCTGCCAAAAGCACGCGTCTAACTTTTCACCTAAATCATAAACGCTCTACTCATGTCCTTGATCTGATTCACTGTGATCTTTGGGGACCAGCTGCGGTTACATCTTCCGCTAATTACAGATATTATGTCTCTTTCGTGGATGATTACAGTCAATTTACATGGTTATATTCGTTGACTAGAAAATTTGATTTTTATACTCATCTTTCAATTTCACCTTACTTGTGGAAAATCAGTTTTCGTGTTCTCTAAAGAAATTCTAAACCAAGGGGGGTACGGAATTTACTATAAGCTAGTTCAAGACTTCTTTTGGTCCAAAGGAATTCATCATCTCATATCTTGTCCTTATACGCCATCACAAAATGGCAGAGCAAAGTGCAAACACCGATACATCACAGAAACTGGATTAACTCTACTGTTTCATTTTGGTATTCCTTCCTCGATGTGGGTTGAGGCATTCTCTACGACGACATATATCATCAATCGCCTACCATCCAGTATTATGCAAGGCCTTTCTCCTTCTGAACTTCTTTTTGGGACATCACGAAACTATGAAAATTTTCATGCATTTGGATGCCAGGGTTATCCTTGTCTGTGAGATTACACCTCCAACAAATTTTCTCCACGCGGCCAACGTTGTATTTTCTCGGGTCCTCTTCTTCATATAAAGGGTTTTGCTGCTTCGATCCTATTACCTCTCGCATCTACATCACTAGGCATGCGCGGTTTGATGAAGATTTATTTCCCATGAAGGATGTTTCTCCAAATTCCAACCCTACACGTATGGATATTTCTTCCTTTCTCGAGCCCGTAGCCGCGTCCAATCTTCACCAGAACACCATTAATTCTCCATGCACGTTATGCTCAGCTGACGCGTCTATTCCTACTGCTGCTCCGATCTCAACCCCGTCATCACCGCCTGTACATGCGACACCACCTCCGCAACAAATATTCCACCTCCTCCTATTGGTCATTCTATGACAACCCGTGCCAAGGCTGTAATTTTTAAACCTCGACATATTGCGGATTATGCTTCCATACACAGATCCTCGTGGTTATAAATCTGCAGCAAAACATCCGCAATGGATCGCTGCGATGGACGAAGAAATATGTGCGCTACATACCAATCAGACATGGGATTTAGTTCCCCGATTTCTGAACACGAATATAGTTGGATCCAAGTGGGTGTTTCGCACCAAATTCCTTTCTGATGAATCAGTCGAACGACACAAGGCGCGCCTTGTCGCTTAGGGGTTTACTCAACTTTCGAGCCTTGATTTTTCACACACCTTCAGCCCCGTGGTTAAAGCAGCACAGTTAGGGTGGTTCTTACCTTAGTCATGCATCATGGTTGGCCATTGCATCAACTCGATGTTAAAAACGCATTCCTGAATAGTATCTTGACCACGCCTATATAAATGGAGCAGCCTCCAGGGTATGTTGATCCTCATTTGCCGAATCATGTTTGCAAGTGGAATAAAGCTTTATATGGGTT